>PVHY01007434.1:0-67437 GCA_004024945.1 Uropsilus gracilis
TCCCGGGGACGGTGCTCCTCCAACTTCCACTTCTCTCTCCCCCTCTCGCGGCTTCTCTCGGACGGTGCTCCTCCAACTACCTTCTTCCTCTCTCCCCCCTGACGCCGCGCTCCTCCAACTTCTCTCTCTCCCCCTCTCGTGGCTTCTCCTTGGGACGGTGCTCCTCCAACTTCTTCCTCTCTCCCCACTGACGCCCCTCTTCCAACTTCTTCCTCTCTCCCCCCTGTGGCTTCTCCCGGACTCCTTTTTAAACTGCCACCCGCCAATGGGAGCAGAGTACTTTGTTAAATGCTACCACCTGGAGTGGGGGGGGTTAGGGCCACCCAGTTTCAATATTATATCAAAGATAAGGCTACTATCCTTATTGATAATCAACCAATAACTTAAAAAATGTTCAAATATGTTGGAAAATATAAAAAAAACCACATTTCTCTGGACATTGTTTATTCTTGCTCTTTCAAGAAACTTTTAGATACAGGTGAGATTAGTTTGGGAGGGTTCTTTTTAGTTTGGAAAATTTTCATTTAGTTCTAGTTTAATTAGAGAGTAAACAACTTTTTAAAGAAGAAACAGACTTAGAAATCAAGTAATCTTATTTTGAATTAACAAGATTTAATTAAAAGGATGGAATTAATGACTAAGATCAGTTAGGAATTTCTTTAATGTATCTCAATGCCAAATGTCCACTAGGATTTTTATTTGCTGATATAATGAATCCTTAATTCAAAGTGGAAGGTATAAAAAAACAAGGTCAGCCACAAAACGAATTATACTCCAGTATCCATGATCTCTAAAAATAATATGATATTTACTTACTTTTTAATATAAGAAGTCACTGAATCAAATAAATGCTAATTAAGACAAAGATAGTATAAATAAAACTGTTGCAAAGAGTTTTTAATTACAACTGATGAAATATAAGACTATGAGAATCATTTTTATAATTACAAAATTGCTATAATTTGTAAATTTATAATTTATAAAAAATTATATAAATTCTTATATAAAAATATAGGAATCATTTTTCCAGTAGCCCCACTTCCATGAATGAGATTTTCATGAGGTTAGGCCACCTTCTTCAGTGAATACTGAGAATCTATTACAGATCTTAACCAACCAATGTCCATTTCAACTTGAAGGGCACTTGAAAATTGCTGGAATTCTTCCTTGGTTGATGAATAGAGAGAAAATCTAATTATGCTAGATTCCTTTACCATGGCACCCTGTGGTATTATTTCAACATGACTTCTGCTACCAACAACTATTACTCTCTCTCCATGTGACAGAAGATTAAAATCCTTACTAAGATATACATTAGCTAAAATTCAGTAATCACACTGATTCCTTTTCATCAACAGATATCTTAATTTTATCAGTATAATTAACTTTTCTGTGATGAAACCCTCAATAAGCTTCATTTTGTATTACAGTGTTTTGTCCTTCCTCAGTATCAGCTATGCCTAAAACCTTAAAATCAGAAGCTCTAGAATGCTTCTAGTCCACGTCTTGCACTAGCCCCATGAACCAGGACACTTTCTCAGGCTCCCACACGTGCACAATAAAGCAGAGCTCAATAAGCAGTAAAATATGGGACACTGATGGCTGCTCCTTGTTTAAAGTCCAACTTTTCTGTCAGTGTGTAAACAGTGTGGTCTCCTACAAGAGCAAACTCTGCACAATGTCCAGTGAACATGCTGGTAGTGAAAACTCTGTCACCTTTCTTGAAAGTTGATACTTTAGCTCCAACAGCTTCCATGACTCAAACCACATCTGAACCAGGAGTGGTTTTCTTAGAGTGAATTTCTACTATAAACTCCCAAGTGAATATATGTGCTCCCTGGACTTAGCTCACATTCATGGACATTGATTTGAACCTAATAGTCTATTGGTAATGTTACTGCCCTATCAGACTTGGATTGCAGTAGTCAGATTCACCAAGTTAAAAATGCTCTTATTTATTTATTTTTTTTATTCATTCTTTAGATTTCTTACAATATCAGCAAATGGTTTTTGGAATGCCTTCTCCTCTTGCTGGTGCCCCCTCTGTTCACTCAGACCCTTCTTTCCTTTTGTTTGTTGATCTATGTTGAATCCTTTGATCTCTGTTTTCTATGGCATTGTCTTTTTCTTGGGTGAAGGACTGTGTTCCTGGGATATAGCAAGCCATGCTGGTAGGTGTTCAGTCTTAACTTTGTGTTGGGCAGCCAGTTCCTGCTCATTTGGAGTCTATTAGTGTCTTTTCCTTGTTGTTTGTCTACTCCAATCCATTCCTTGTGCCATTTAGTAAAGAAGTTTCTCATTTTGAACAGGCATCTCCTGAAGGCCTTTGCTGATCATTTCTTCTTCCTCAGGTTGTAGCTTTGCTTTGGTGCTGATGCTCCAATCCTGTGACCTTCCTCTCCCATGAAATGGGGAGGGGCACCTTGCTTTCTTGGGTAGCATAGCAGCCCTTAGATTTTGGCTCTTCCTATGGCCTTGTGGGGCTGTAGGTGTGATTCTGTAATAGGTCATTTCTCCAGTCCAGTATGCACTGGCTTCCTTGATGTTCCTTGTTCAGCTCAAGTGTGTGGACAGAATCCTTATCTAGTCCCTCACCCATTCTATCCATTCTATATTTTTGTATTTGTTCTCTTCTCATTCCTTCTGAGGATTAAATGGAGTACAAGTGAAAGAGGGGGTGTCTTTATCATCCCTCTCCCCACTCCACTTAGCTGGAGAGATGACTAAGCGCGTAGTGGGAGCCTTAGTGGGGCCCTGTGCCGGAACCCAAGTTAAAATGCTCTTGTAGCTCTCATTAGTATTTTTCCAAGAAACATGGTGATCTAGATATCAGTTCTGACTTTGACTGGAATCAAAATTGTCTAGGGCTCTCTCAGGTTCCTTACCAACAGTTCTTATGCTGTTGTCTCCACAATTACTTTGTTTTTTCTGATATTTTCCTTGATTACATTCCATAGGAAGAGTTCAAAGACCAATATTTCCTGAATTTTTATGTACTGAAAGATGTTCTTTATAATTCAAGATCAGTTTTCTGAATAGAAAAACCTTAGTCCAAATTTGCTCTTTCAATAACACACTTGTTTTTATTACTTTTCTTCCTTGAATTAAGCTTTACTGTTTAAAGTGTAATGAAAATTGTATTTTATTTATCTCTCAAGTTATGTACAACATAAAAAACTTTGGGGGGGAAGTAGTTCCAGACATACAGAAAAGTTACAGTAGTGCGCAGTTTCCACAAATCCCTCACCTCATTCTGGTGTTAACATCTTATATATGACAGTATTTTAAGAGAAACTCACAAACTGACACTAATACAATATTATCAAATAATATATAGATGGTATTTGAGCTAAAAAGAAGTGGTTAACTCTTTTATAAAGTGTCCCTCTATTTGAATTTGCCTGTTTCCTCAACTTAAACTGAGGTCGTGTGTCTCTGGCATGAATTCCAGAGTAGTGATATTGTATTCTGAGTATAGGCTACACATGTTATTGATTTTCTTTATTACTGGTGATGCTAAATTTGATCACTTAATTCAAATGGTTAAACAGATTTCCTCATTATAGTTAGTCTCTTCTTTATAATAAATGGGTATCTTTTTCTTTGAGCAATTTTGTGTAGAAGTTCACCTCAATAATTTTCTATTACTAAGTTTTATGTGAATTTAATTTTTCAATTTTATTTTTTGAAGGAAACTTTATTCACATGCTCAAGTAGCTTTTTAAACTCCACAGAATTCCCTCTTCTGTTATAGTTAATCAAATATGGAGGTTTTCCGTTGAGATACTGTTTTCCTTCCCAACTTTTATCTGGACCTTCTCTTTTCTTCATCTCCACATGTTTCCACTGCCAACATTTTCTCATGAGAGTTAGGTTTCAAATAACAAAGAGGCCCTGATGGGTCAGGTTAGAGAGTTTATGAACCTCCAAGCCTCTCAGCCTTCCTATGGTCACCTAGTACTCACCAACATTAGAGGTGCCTGAGCTCTCTTCTTGTCTCCTGCTATTCTTATGTTGTCCCCTTGTGATTTCCAGTGAATAACTAACTACTGGATATTTCAGGGTTTTCCTATTCTCAGATCTGTTAGATGACTTCTTCTTTTTGCTTTCTCTTTTGAAGATGTCAACAGAACTCATACTTTTCACCATTTGGTGAATTTTTTCCACCTCCTTGTATTGTAGGAGTCATGAGATCACTTTGCCATTTACTTTTGTTATGACTGCTAATCATGGCTGTTTGGTTTGTTACCCAGTCATTCTCTCTGTTCTTATGTGATAAATTGAGATGAGAAAACTTATGCTGTACAAACTACTTCCACTTACTTAGATACTTCAGGTTAAGCATTTATCATATGCTTTGTTCTCTGCCAGGATCCCATAAAAAGGTGGATAAGAGGAAAATAATGTGTGTCTATTATGAAAGACTTGCAGTTTAAGAAAGGAGGAAGAGCCAACCGCAATTACCACAATTACCATGTATTGTGCAAATGGATCTGAGCACATGTATTTGTGTGCAAGAAGAGTCATTTAACTTCACTGAGCAGTTGGGAGAGCAGAAACAGTCCTCTGGATGAGGCAATCCTAAAGCCAAGCTCTTAACCCCTGATAGGTGAGAAGTGGCATCAAGACAACTGTTCTACACCAAGGAATTATGCAAACAAAGGCATGGAAGCAGAATGTAAGGTGGTAGAGTTGGGTACCACATGGTAAACTGCAGGTGTGTTGGAACAGAAAACAGGGTTCTTTGGGGAAAGATGAGATGAGCTATGATCCTAAAACACTGAGTGCAATTAATTCGTGAGGGTTGAAGTTGCACACTACGGGAAAGGATTAAATGGAGTGGGTCACATGATGCATCATGCAACATTTAAGAAAAGCTATAAAGAATCAGAATGGAGGAGATAGTGTATTTGTGGAGTATAGAATTGTTTTCTGGGAATAGTCAAAGAGATAAAAGGAACCATTCATTCATAAACTGCTGTAGGCATTTTGAGGAATATACAAAAAGCTTTGTTCTTAGAATATTTTCTCAGTTCAGCTAGAGGATGACTCAAAAGAATACATGATTACTGTATTGGTCAGCAATAACTCTAAAGCATACTAAAAGAGAACATTATGGATGATAAATAACACTTGATTTTTAAAAAAGGGGTTGATATTACAGTTGTGGAGAGAAGTGAGTCAGGAGGTTATTCTTGGCAAGCAAACAGTATGAATCGGAGTAAAACTGAGAAGAGCAATGTATTCTCAGTGAATGACTTAGAGTCACTTCCTAGCTGGTAAATGCTGGGGATATGATGGGAGACATCAACTGGGGCTAACTTAAAGTCCAACTTATAGCTTGGACTCAGAGAGCATATGTATCTGATGAGTAAGAGGGGGTCATTGGAAATGCACACCAGAGATACCAGGAAGAAAGTGAAGTCTGAGAAATAATTGTCCAGGTTGTTAAAGAAATTAGTTAAAATAGCATATTTAGGACATTGATTCCCATGCTTGGTTGAATAATGACCCCACCAAAGATGATCAGATTCTAATACCCAGAGCCTGTGAATGTTATCTTCTATGACCAAAAGGATTTTTAAACTGTGATTAAATCAAGAATCTTGGGGATGGAGGCGAGGGGAAATCCTGGAATACACAATGTATTTTACTGAGGTAAAAAATAAAATAGCTTGAGGTTCTGAGTGTACCACATATAATCACAAGGAGGCATTAGGAGAGGCAAGTGGGAGATCAGAGTGAGTAGCACATGTGACAACAAGAGCAAGAGGTTAGAGTAATGCAGGAAGTGGCCACAAGCTGTAGAATACAACTAGCCTGTGGAAACTGAAAAAGTCAAGGAAATAACAGCCTCCAGATGGGATGTATCCCAGGAAACACTTAAATTTCAGACTTCTGACTTCCAGAGACATGTAATCGCTATAAGAGAATACATTTATTTTGTTTCTAGTCACTGTATTTTTCATATTAGGAAATCAGCATAATTCCCGTTGAGAGACTGATGAAAACTATTTTATTTTACATGGGAAAAATGCATGTGTGCATACTCGTACTTTTTTTTTTTTGAGACTAGGTCTCACTATGTTGCCTAGGGTATTGTGGACTCAAGCAATCCCCAGTCTCAGCTGCCCAGGTAGTTGGGATTACAGGTGCCTGCCACAGCACCCGGCTGCTTTTTTGAGAGTAGGTCTTGCTACGTTGCCTGGAGTAGTTTCAAACCCGTGAACTCAAGTGATCCCAAACCTCTTGCCTACCAGCACTTGGACAGAGGTACACACCACCACACCCAGAAGTACACTTGTACTATTAAAGACTAACTTCAGGGATTTTACAGGCTCATTAAAGTTCATCTGTGGACCTTTCAGGGTACATTTGACTCCAAAATTAAAACTCCATAATTGACAGCTTCTTTTAATATTCTCTACAGATCATGAGAAAAGCTTAGGGATGTATCAAGGAGATAGGAAAAGATAGTAAAATGTAAGTGATATGATGAAAGGAGGTTAAAAATGCAGTAGGACAGAGATATCAAAGATGAATCCAGGATTGTAAAACCAGTTGGCCCAAAGAATAAAGATATACTACCTTTGGAGACTGGTTCTCCAGCCAAGGATTGGGAGAAGGAAGCTGATCACTATGGAAGTCCTAAAGGTATGTGTGAGGATGGGGCTCACAATCCATAGCCATCAATTCTTCTGGTCAAAAAGATAGCTTGACCTCTACCTGAGGGGACCCCAGCACCAAACCTGTCCCCAGAGTGTGGAGAATTTAAGAATTAACTCTTGGTAAGAATTCATTAACTCTTACAGCTTTGTGTTTTAGAAATATAAGGTCACCCCCTGCAGGACCACACCACACTCACCACCAAAATATTCCACTTTGTTTGCGCCTCCTTCCCCCACTGGTAGCTTCAGTTCTACAGTCAACTTACTAGGGTTTGATGTTAGTTGGGCTTTATTTTGACCATTTTCTTGGTTTTTCTATATTCCACACTTAAGTGACACTGTTCGGCATTTTTCTTTCTCCTTCTGACTTATTTTGCTTAACATAATCCCATCCGGGTCCTACCATGTTGTCCTTAATGTCAAAAGTTTGTCTTTTCTGAGAGCTGCGTACTATTCCATTCTGTGTCTATTTTATGTCTTCCTGATACAATGTTACCTCAGTTAAAAAATAAAGTAGATGAATGATGACATATTTGTGCAAAAGAATACTATACAACAGTAAGAATGATTTTACTGGTTCCACAAGTATGTTGTTGAATGAGATACTCTATGCCAAAAACATTCACTTATGTATGATTCAAAAGGATAAAATTTATTGTAACAATAAATTCACTAACTCTTAAGAATTATTAATTAGTTATTAAGAATAACTCTTAAGAATTATTCATAACTCTTATAAATAAATTGGTCTTTAGTCAGAGGGCCCTTCAGATGGAAATTTCTGTTAATAGGTTCCTATTAGGAATAAAAAACAAAATAGAAGCAAAACAACCAAAACGTAGGACAACCCAGTACCCAAAGGTACAACCAACCAGGGTTGTTTTAGGAAATTCTGGACATCTGGTTTAAAATGACATGGATAGTGAAGTTTATGTCATCATTTGGGGAGTCTAAAAAAGAAGCCCCCCTAATATGGCAAGAATTTAAGGTAAGGCCCACTCAAATTTTATGAGAGAGAAACAATAGAGCATTTTGGAGCAACATGAGTGTCAAATCAGTTTCTCTAAGTGCAGTCCATCCCAAGCCAGTGTCCTAATTCTAGAAAGCCTAGTTTCCCCATCTTTAGAACTGCAGTAAAACACATTTCATTATCAGGATGTTATACACAGCAGTATTAGTAAAGCAAATTCTTATGGTACCTGAGAATTGTTTAGTCAATGGTAACTGTTGTCACTCTATTAAATGGTAGCTGTAGTCATGTACCCTGGATATGGTAGGCAAATATGAAAGCACTAAGTTGATCTACTCCTATGTCAAATCAAAAGGGTGTTACTATGAAACTGTAACCCACTCAGTTATGTTGTGAAACATTGATGTCACCTCACTGTCATAAAAGAAAGGGGCTCTTTGAAATCTAGAAAAAGCACAAAGAGCAGTACCCATAAATATTTTGAACTTACTGTGTGCTTTATGAATTTAATTTTATGAAATAAATCACTTACTCCTCAGAATAATCCTCTGAGATCTGATTTTACAATCTCCTTCTTACCAAGGAGGAAACTGAGGTGCAAAATATTTGATAATTTGCCCAACATCTACAGCTATTAAACGATGGAGGGAAAATAGAACACCAGCTTGGTAGCTCTGGGGCAGGTTCAATCCCATAATCTCTCCTCTATCAAAGGAAGGAATGGTCTCCAGAACTGCTGACTCAGTAATCATCAATAAACACAAGGTTCTGTTTCCTTTCGTAGATAAGATCTCTACTATATGCCTATTGATCATTTGGTTTTTTTGCTTTTATTTTATTTTATTTTTTATAATTTATTTATATATAAATTTCACATCATTGCAATCCCAGGGATTTTACCCCCCACCTTCCCCTCCCATCTCCCCCTTTTCCCTCCTGTCCATAGTTGTGTGCTTCAGTTTGGTGCTTAGCTTGTTTTGTCTTTTCCTCATGGCTTTTATTTATTTTTTTCACTATATCCCATATATTAGTGAAACCATTTGACTTCTGGCTTTCTCTTTTTGACTTGCTTCTGCTAGTATGATTTCTTCTAAGTACATCCATGTTGTCATAAAGTCGTTGAATTTGTCATTCTTAATTGATGAGTAATATTCCATTGTGTATATATACCACATCTTTTTCATCCAGTCATCTGTTTTGGGGCACTTAGGTTGTTTCCATGTCCTTGCAATTATAAATAGTGCTGCGGTAAACATCCGAGCACAGGTGTTCCTTTGTACCCACATTGAGGTCTCTTTTGGGTAGATTCCCAAGAGAGCAATTGCTGGGTCAAATGGTAGTTCCATTTTCATTAGTTTGAGGGTCCTCCACACAGCTTTCCATAGAGGTTGGACCAGTTTGCATTCCCACCAGCAGTGTAAGAGTGTTCCTTTTTCTCCACATCCTCGCCAGCACTTGTTGTTTCCTGTTCTTTGGATGTGGGCCATTCTTACTGGTGTAAGGTGGTATCTCATTGCGGTTTTGATTTGTATTTCCCTTATTGCTAGTGACATTGAGCAATTTTTCATGTGCCAGTTGACCATTTGTATTTCCTCTTTGGATAAGTGTCTTTTTAGTTCTTCTCCCCATTTTTTTGATTGGGCTTTTTATTTTGCTTTTGTTTAGTTGTGTGAGTTCCTTGTGGATTTCATTATTAAACCCTTATCGCTATTGTGGAGGGCAAAAAATTTTTCCCATTCAGTTGGGCTTCTTTTAGTTTTTTCTGTTGTTTCTTTTACTGTACAGAAACTTTTTAGTTTGATATAGTCCCATCTGTTTATGTTTTCTTCATTTTTTTGCCTTCTGTAGATGTTTCCAGAAAGGAATTCCTGAATTGTAATTCCTGGAGGGTTTTACCCAAGTTTTCCTGTATGTATATTATGGTTTCAGGTCTGACCTCTAAGTCTTTTATCCATTTTGAGTTGATTTTTGTACATAGTGTGAGGGAAATGTCTTGGTCCATTTTTTTGCATGTCTTAGTACAATTTCCCCAGCACCATTTATTGAAGAGGCTATCTTTGTTCCAAGGTAAGTTTTTCACTCCTTTGTCAAAGATTAGTTGACTATATATGTGCGGTTTTATTTCAGGGTACTCAATTCTGTTCCATTGTTCTGATTGTCTGTTTTTGTACCAGTACCAAGCTGTTTTAATTACTATGGCTTTGTAGTATAGTTTGAAGTTTGGAATTGTAATACCTCCGTTCTCTTTTTTTCTCCTATTGACCATTTGTATTTCCTCTTTGGAGTAGTATGTTTTTAATTCTTCTTCCCATTTTTTGACCTTTTTTTGCTTTGTTTTGTTAAGTTGTATGAGTTCTTTGTGGATCTTTGCTATCAGACATTTATCACTTGTATGGAGGGCAAAATTTTTCTCCCATTTGATTGGGTTTCTTTTTGTTTGGGCTATTGTCTTCTTTTGCTGTGCAGTAGATTTTTAATTGGATTTTGTCCCACCTGTTTATGTTTTCCCTCATTTTTCATGTTTTTGAAGTAAGCCCTGGGGTGTTTTGCACATATTTTTCTCTATTCTCTATGTGTTTTATGGTTTCAGGTCTTACATCTAAATCTTTTATCCATTTTGAGTTAGTTTTTGTACACAGTGTGAGGGAGTTGTTCAGGTTCATTTTTTTTTTGCATGTAATGGTCCAGTTTTCCGGGTACCATTTATTGAAGAGGCTATGCTTGTTCCAAAGTATGTTTTTGCCCCTTTATCAAAAATTATTTGAACATGCATGTGTGGCTTTATTCTGGGTTCTCAATTCTGTTCATTGGTCTGACATCACTAATAATGAGGAAAATACAAATCAAAACCACAATGAGATATCATCTCACACCAGTAAGCACAGCCCTAATATATTAAAAAAAAAAAAACAGGCAACAACAAGTACTGGTGTGGATCTAGAGAGAAAGGAACACTTTTATACTACTGGTGGGAAGGCAAATTGCTCCAAACACTATGGGAAGCTGTGCGGAGTACCCTCAAACTACTAAAAATGGAACTACCATTTGATCCAGCAATCCCACTTCTGGGAATCTACCCAAAGGATATCAAAACACTAATTCAAAAAGACATCTGTACTCTGATGCTTATCACAGCACTATATATAATTGCCAGGATATGGAAACAATCCAAATACCCCAAAACTGATGAATGGTTGAAAATATGTGGAATATATACACAATGGCGTATTATTCTGTGATGAAAACCAACAAATATAATGCATTTTTGATTACATTGATTGATCTAGAGGGAATTATATTAACAGAAATAAGCAAAAAGAAAAAGTCAGAAACCATATGGTCTCACCTGTAGACAGGATATAGGAATAACAAACAAAGGGCCAGGAATAAGTCAAAATAAGCTGACAGCAAAGCTGGGACAGGCAGCTATGGAGGAGGGGGTTGGGGGAAAGAGAACCTGGGAAAGGGAGAAACACAAGAAGATCGAGGTGAAGGTTCACAAGTGGATAAAAGTGGGGGAAGAACCTCAGGGAATGCAATGATATATTTATATAGATGGATGGATGGATAGACAGACAGACAGGCAAACAGACAGACAGATAGCTAGATAAGCAGAAATATGTAAACTACAAAATGCTTATTTAA
This sequence comes from Uropsilus gracilis, assembly GCA_004024945.1. Lineage (NCBI taxonomy): Eukaryota > Metazoa > Chordata > Mammalia > Eulipotyphla > Talpidae > Uropsilus > Uropsilus gracilis. Next base: position 11,284 of record PVHY01007434.1, read on the forward strand.
TAACAAGAAAAAGATATCTCAAAGATGTAAAATTTACATATAAATTAAAAAAAAGATATCTACTATGAAAACAGGGATATCAGTCGGGATGCTTTCTGAATCCCTTCCAGAGTAAAGTGATGGGGATGGCAATACTAGGTGGTAGATAGAGAATTCTGGTAGCAGGATTAGATGTGCGAATGAGCAGTCTCAGTGCCAAGATTTATCTGAAAGATAGAAGTCAAAGGTGAAAGTGAGGTTGAGAACCAAGGAACCTGGAAATATCAGGTGCAAGGCAGACTGAAACCTGTTCGAGGACAATGAAGAATAGGAAGCTAACAAGAAGTGATCATCAGATTCAGGAAGATCCGGAATCTGGAGAGAGAATCCTAAGCATGAAATAGGAAACAAATTCTTTTTGAAGGGAGTCAGTCTGAGTAGGAGAACTTGTTAAGGCAGAAATTCTCTGTGCTCTAATCCCTGTTTTCGAGGCTTACAAGAGTAATTTGGCTCGTATGAGATTTTACTACTGAACAGGTGTGTACTAATCATCAAAGAGGAATAACACAGTTGTTTTGCACATTGTAAATGAATGAACAGGTACCTCATACATTAGTCAACACCAATGAGTTTGGTAACTTGCATCTGATCGCCAAGGAGAGGCTTAATCACATTTGGGCAAAATGAAAAAACCAAGTCTCTAGGCCTTTGAAGCTGAAGGCCACATCCTAGGCCTCAGTTGATTCCATTCAAAGGATAATCTCTTTTCTTAAGAAAGTTAGTCAACTTTTTTTTTAACATTTTTTGTTCATATTTTTTAATTATTATTACTTTTTAATTTTCTTATATCACTGGTCTGTTTATTTTTGTACAGTATTTGACTTCTCTCAGGTGTAGTTTTCATAATTCTCCCATCACCACAGCACCTGTGACCATCACCATAGTCCTATGTGTTCCTCTCTCCCCTACTTTGATCCTTTTCTCAACTCCTCCCATGCTGCATGACTCAGCTTTCTGATTTGTCTATTAATTTTATCTTTTCCCTCATCTTTTGTTTGGTTTCCCTACATTCCCTGTATGTTTTTCACTTTCATTTTCCTTCTGACTTATTTAGTTTAGCATAATCCTTTGCAGTTCCATCCATGTTGCTCAAGTGGCATGTGTTTATCTTTTTGATTGCTGTGTAGTATTCCATGTGCTTATATACCATATCTTCTTGGTTCATTAGCCAGTTTGGGGGCATTTGGGTTGTTTCTGTATCTTGGTTATTGTAAATAGTTTTGCAATAAGCACAGGAATGCAGATTTTACTTCCAATTAGTGTTTTTATGTCTTTTGGGTATGTCCCAGCATTTGAATTGCTGGATCATACAGTAGATCCATTTTTGGTGCTTTAAAGATTCTGCACACAGCTTTCCAAAGTTGTTGGACTAGTTTGTATCCCCACTAACAGAATTAGAGGGCTCCTTTTTCTCCACATATTCACCAGCATTTATTGTTCCAAGTTTTTTAAATATGGGCCATTCTCAGCAGTGTGAGGTAGTATCTCATTGTGGTTTTGATTTGTATTTCTCTGTTTATAAGTGATATTCAGTATCTTTTAATATCCCTGTTGGTCATTTGTATTTCTTTTGAAAAGTATCCCCTTTTTTTTAGCTCTCCTGCCCATTTTTTGATTGGGTCGTTTGCTTTTTTGAGTCATGTAAGCTCTTTGTAGATTTTTGATACCAGTTCCTTATTAGTTATATGGTGTATAAATATTTTTTCACATTCCATGGGGGTATCTCTTTGTTTTGGTCACTATCTCTTTTGCTGTGCATAAGTTTTTGAGTTTAATGCAGTCCCAGCTATTTATCTTTCCCTTCGTTTTCTTTGCTTCTGGGGGGTGAGTCTTCAAAGTTGTGTCTGAGGTGTATCATGGATTGTTTGCTTATGTTTTCTTATAGATACTTTATGGTTTCAGGTCTTGTATTCATTTTGCATTGATTTTCATGTGTGGCATAAGGTAGTCTAGTTTTAATCTTTTGCATGTCACGGTGCAGTTTTCCCAGACTTTATTGAATAGATTTTCCTTGGTCCAGTGTACATTCTTTGCACTTTACTCATATTAATTGACCATATGTGTGGGGCTTTATTTCTGAGTTTTCGATTCAATTCCATTTATCTGTGTGTCTATTTTTGTTTCAGTTACCATGCTGTTTTTATTATGGCTTTGTAGTGCAGTGTGTAATATAGAGGGAATGTAATACCTCCATTTTCCTTCCTTTTTGCTTGGGTGAATTTTGGCTATATGAGATTTTTTTGTGATTCCCTATTAATTTCAGCAATATTTGTTCTATTTTTTTGAAGAATGCCTTTGAGTTTTTTTATTGGAATCTCATTAAATCTCTAAATTTCTATTGGTAGGACAATCAATTTTATAATGTTAATTCTCCCAGTCAATTAGCAGGGAATATCTTTCCATTTTGTGTGTGTGTGTGTTCTTTTAACAATATTTTGTAATTTTCTTTATAGGTATTTCACCTCTTTTGTTAGGTTTATTCCCAGATATTTAGTTTTTTGATGCAATTATAAATGGGATGACTTTACTTCTTCCTCTTCAGATTGATATTTTAATTAGAAGAGAACTGATAATAACTGTGTGTTGATTTTGTAACTTACTACTTTACTGAGTTGGTTTATTGTTTTTATTAGTTTTTCTGTGAAGTTATTAGGGCTTTCTATATACACTATCATATCATCTGCAAATAATGGTAATTTTTCTTTCCTATTTGGAGCCTTTTTTTGTTTTTCTCTTGCCTAATTGCTGTAGCTAGATCTTCTAATATTATATTGAAAAGCAGTTATGGGAGTGGACACCCTGTCTTGTTCCAGATCTTACAGGGAAAGCCTTCAATTTTCCACCATTGAGAATGATGTTAGCTGTGGGTTTTTTTATGTATGACTTTAATTATGTTAAGGCGTTCCTTCTAACCCAAGTATTTTGTGGAACTTCATCATAAATAGATGTTGAATCTTATCAAACTCTGTCTCAGCTTCTATTGATAAGATCATATGATTTTCATTTTTCTTTTTGTTGATGTGTTGCTTTGCATTAGTTGATTTTCAGATGTTGACCCATATCCCTGGGATAAATGCCACACAGTTCATGGTATATTATCCTTTTAATGAACTGTAGGATTTGATTTGCTAAGATTTTATTGAGGAGTTTTGCAACTGTGTTCATTCGGGAGATTGACCTATAGTTTTCTTTTTGTGTGTTGTCTTTGTTTGATTTTGGTATTAGTGTTATGTTGATTTTGTAAATGTATTTGATAGTATTCCTTTTTTCTCAATTTTTCAAAAAGTTTTTGTAGGATAGGCACCAGTTCATCTTTAAATGTTTGGTAGAACTCACTTGTGAATTCATTTGGACTTTGTTTTGGGGGAGTTTTTTGATTTTTGTTCCAATTTTGCTGCTTGTAATTGGCTTGTTTAGGATTTCTGTTTCTTCTTTATTCAGCTTTGGATGACTGTATAATCCTAGAATTTGTCCATCTCATCTAGATTGTTGAAGTTGAAGTTGTTTACATATAAATGTTCATAGTAGTTTCTGATTAAACTCTCAATTTTTGTTGTGTAAGTGTAATTTCTCATCTTTCATTTATTAGCCTATTGAGTTTCCTTTTTTTTTTTTTAATTTGTGAACCTGACTAGATGTTTGACTATTTTGTTTATTTTTCCAAAGAACCAGTTTTCTGTTTCATCAGTCCTTGGGATTGTCTTTTTAAATTTCTATTTAATTTATTTCTGCTTGAATTTTTATTTCCTTTCTTCTGCTGGCTTCTGGATTTTTGTTGTTGTTTTCTAGTTCTTAAAGATGGTAGATTAGGTTGTTCTGGAGGATTGTTCCTTGTTACTTAGAGTCTGTATTGCTACATACTTTCTTTTGATACTACTTGTGTTGTGTCCTACTCATTCTGGAAAGTTGTGTCCTCATTGTCATTTGTCTCAATTTATTTTTTAATTTCTTCTTTGATTTCCTCATCAATCCAGTGGTGTTTCAGTAGCATATACTTCAGTCTCCATGTGATGGATGGGTGGAGGAGGTCCTTGCCTTTTTCCATAGTTTTCTAGTTTGAAGACTTCATGGTTAGAGAAGAAAGTTGGCATGATTTTCATCTTCATGTATTTGTTGATACTTGTTTGTGGCTGACCATGTATTCTATCTTGGAAAATGATCCATGTGCACTTGAGAAAAGTGTATTCAGTTTTTGGGGGGATGTAATTTCCTACAGATGTCAGCTTGACCCATATGGTTTAGACTTAATTGTTCGGGGCTCTTGTGTCCTTGTTTATTTTTTGTCTCTTTGATCCATCCACTGGTCTGAATGAGATGCTAAAGTCTCATACCACATATTTATTTTCAGGTTCAAAAGTAATTGTCTAATGTATTTTGGTGCTCCTTCATTTGGTGAGCATATATCAAGAAGTATAACTTCTTGGTGTATGTCCCCTTGATCATTCTATAGCATCTGTTATTGTCTCTTCTCACCTTTTTTAGTTTCAAGTCTATTTTGCCTGTTATAAATATGACTGCAACTGCCAACTTTTGTGGGGACACTTGGTTGTAGAATTGTTTTCCTGTTTTTCAGTTTTAGTCTACCTTTATCTTTGGCATTTAGGTTTATTTCCTGGGGACAGCAGACATTTGGGTTCTGTTTCCTAATCTAGCATGCTCTATTCTCTGACTTGCTGTTAGAAGAGTTTAATCCATTTATGTTTAGGGTGATTGCTGATACATTGTAATCTGGAGTTGCCGTTTTGTTCATCATTTTGTGGTTCTACTCATTACCTTGTTCAGTTTTTCTGGTTCATTCCTCTTTTGGTTTAGATTTTGTCTTCTTGTAATATCTCGTGGAGTGCAGGTCTAATAGTAGCAAATTTCTGAAGATTTTGTTTGTCTGAAAAAGTTCTTATTTTTTCCTCTAGGAAGGAGAGCTCTACAGGTTTAAGTATTCTTGGCTGACTTTTTTTTTGTCTTAAAGCTCTTTGAAAATGTTACTCCATTCTCTTCTTGCCTGCAGTGTTTCTTCAGAAAAGATATCAGCTTAGTTGATATCAGCCTGATCAGTTTCCTTTTTAAGTCATCTGTTTCTTCCCCCTGGTTAGTATCTTTATTTTTTCTTTGTCTTAAACTCTTGAAAGCTTCACTATAATGTATCTTACTATAATTTTCTTTTCATTATTATAGTTTGGTTTTCTTCTAGCTTTCTGTATGTCTGTTTTCATTTCCTTCTTTATGTTTAGGAAGTTCTGTTAAATTATTCCCTTGACTAGTTTCTTAGTTCCTTTGTCTCTCTCTCTTCATCTATTATTTCTCATATCATTCTTCCCCTTTTCTTCATCTTAAAGTTTTTAGTTATGGTGATTCTGAATTCTTTATCTGTCAAGAGAGAATTTCTTCCATGTCTGGGAGTTGACTTCCTTTTTGTAGTGAATTGTTCCCGGGGGGGGGGGGGGGGGCTTGCTTAGATGTGTGCACTTTCTTTTCCTCCGTTGTTTACTTACAGATTTGTTCTGTGCATAGGGCCACCATGTCACTGGTGCCAGTGGGCATGACTTCTGGATGGACATTGAGGATCACTGGGTTTGTGGGCAGAGTTCCTGGGTTTGTGGGCAACTTCAACCTGGGTGTGCATTTTGGCATGCCCTTTGCCCCTCCCCAAGTTTCACCTCACCTCTCACTGGACTGGGCTGGGTCTGGTGATACCTGTTGGCATTCACAAAAACTCTATTGACACAGGCAGGTAAGTGGTCACTTGCCCTGGAGGTCGTGGGGCCTCTTTGTGCTTTCTTTAATGTTTTTTAAGGGGCAAGACATTCCAATACAAATTTTGTATACTGCATTTATGCAATTCAATCCTTCATACACTTGCAAATTTTTCATCAATCTATGTGGTTTCATAACTGGATTGAAATCATCTTGAGGGCTCAGAATGCTTTATATTGATCTTCATACTAGGCCAGGACCTACACAGTGTGTAACTCTTATATATTCAAAAATGTTTGTTAAACTGAGCTGAATCAATGTGAATAAAAACAACATATCATTATATAGACATTATAGACAATAGAGCAAATGTATTTTCAGTTAGTGGATTATATTACTTCTCTTTTTGTGTACCAAATATATTGATATTTTAAAGTATTTTAATGTTAAATGCTCTTTTAACAAATATAATTGTCTGGCATTTTGTTTTAACTCGGTTGTAATGATTTCCTTTATGTTCTTTAAATGCGTACCAAATTTCAGCAGTCAGATCCTTTGATATTGTAGAATAAACAGCAACAAAAATGACCTTGCTTCATTTAGTCAACACACTCTCCCTTAAATAAATTCTCTCTGAACAAACATTTTGTACCCGAAAGATCAATGAACTCAGATCATAGAGAACATGAAAGTCAAGGAGTCAAAGATCTCCTCAGTGAGCACGTATTAACCATGTGCTCATGGTTATTCAATTCTGATCATCCTGTCAAAATGGAATTAACTTTAAAATTTTTCTCAGCTGCTTATGTGATCAGTAATTGATTTGATTACTTTTATTGATTCAACTGCTAAAGCATCTCAGTTATACAGGAATTTGACAAATTATTCCAATAATATTCTGCACGTGGTCTAAATTAGCAACAACTAAAGTAGTCTGCAGATTCTTTGTATTTAACGAGAAAGTGCTTGAAGACACATCAAGGGTGTATTTCTTTTGGGAAACATGGCATTTCCAAACACTCCATTAGCTCACTACCTAGGACACTGACATATTCTGCAGTGAGTTCCTAGATAATAGTGTATTTTAGATGTCTTAATTTTGTTTTAAAATTTCCAGAGATCATTGCAATTTATTTTTCACCAAGCAGAAAGTCAAAAATTTAAAAACTGTAATATTTAAAAAAAACCTTAGTAAATTTGGTGATAAGGGAAATTTTCCTTACATGTATCCATGCCGCATGGGAGTCTTGTAAATCTACAGAAAGTTCCAGGATGATCTTTAGCTTAAAATGCCACTGTATCTTCTCTAGGGATAATGTAAAGTTCCCTTTACTTAATACTTTGCTTGTGTCTCTTCCCATTAGATATAACAAATATGAAGTTAGAAGAAGACTCAAGAACAATTCTTTATTCACCCTATGATTAATGAAGCATTAAAATTATAATTTGTGAGTTAGCTTCTGGATGGAGTATTCTGTTCTACAAGTTTTATAGGCATGTCTGGCAATGTAACCATCTGAAAGAGTTATAGTTACTTGCTAGAACAAAAAAGGAATTTCCATATTCTGAGGACTATATGGAGAACACCCTGGCCATTATATAGCAACCAGTAGGTGTCTAGGGCCTCTCCAGTGATAGATCAAAGCCCAAGCAATGGATTCCTATCCCATTGTTAAGGGATTTGGTAGACCTTCAATAATTTCTCAGGATATTGCATCCTTGCTACTAAGAAAAAAGCATGGACTTCCAAGGGAATGGACATCCTAAATTTTTAGTCCACTATTAATGTGTAGGACATATGACTCTTTGTCCTGATCTCCAACCTGATGAATAATTTAAATTTCTGAAATATTAAAGTTGCAGGTATGACACTAATTGCCCAACAACACAATTGTTGCTAAAGTACTATATAAAATATATGTTTTTCTTGTTTTAGCTTTTTTCTTCATTTATAGAGATGGATTTACATGACATAACCTTCCCCCTCCCCCCATCCCCCTCCCTCCCTCCTACACACAAATCCCATCTTTGTAATAAGCTGTGTCTGAGTAGGGGCTGTACATGACTGAAGCTATAGTGCCCATCCAAGTCAAGCGGTACATGTAGCGCAAGTTCTTGACTTCAGCCTCACTATCACAGAGAACTACAATTTCTTTCAATTCTATCTATCAGGAAACTTTCCCCAATTATGTTCTATTCATTCTCTAAAAGTAGCATAATCACAAAGAAATTAAGGAAGGTTGAATGAAAAAAAAAATCTATCCATAAGCCTAAATCTTGCAATTTGTGACAAGATGTTTCTCCATTCTATCTCAGCAATGATAGAAGTAACATACATAGAATCTAGAATCCAAAGTTTTAGATTTGAATCTTTATTCCCTGACTGAGTGATTTTGCAAAAATCACTGCTCTTTTATGGACTTCTATTTCCTCAGCTATAAAGTGAGAGTTTCTTTACACCCTATCTCAAAGTGTGTTTTTTCAGAGATTATGCATCACAGATATACTAGGTACTGGATATTTAATAATCAAAATTGTTTCTAACCCTCTGGCCATTTATGGTACACTAGAAATAGGCAAGTAAAAAGAAATTCCAACTTATTTTTTATCATGTCCTACATGTTTTGAGATACAAATAAATAACATGCAAATAGTTCATAAACTATAAGGAGTTATTTACAAAAAACCCCTGCTTGACTCTTCATCACATTGTAGTTCTGTGATGAAATTTTGTGAGATATTTTATGTGTAAAGCCAGATTTATAAGTTGTCTTACTTCATGAAAGTAGAGTATATTAAAATGATACTTCTGATGCAAAATATTTGACACCTCAGTGTGTTGTTTATTTCCTCTTATCCTTTCTCAAAGCCTTATCCCTCTCTCACCAGTCTCTAAGATGCACCATTCTTTATTATAGTCCTGAAATGTCCTGTAAAGGGGATCATTGATTGGACAAATCTCAAGATGTAGGGGGAAGAGAAAGGTGAAATGTCTCTTATGTACTTTATTGATAAATTTTGTTCAAGCTAACTTCTTAAAATTTTGTTTCTTAAATCATGTAAAAATCCCCTATACTACAGTTCTTGTAGTATATGGTGGCATAAGAATGTTATGCAATGGAGAACATTTCTGAAGACAAGATCTGATGAGAAATTTGAATTTTATAAGATAGACATATCTATAATAAGTAGACATTTCATAATACAATAACATCAATTAATTTTGAAAATTGTTTCTAACTTTGATTTTAGTTGGAAACATTTTCAAAGCATCCTATGCCATGAGAAAAGAATTTAAAAACTTACTTATTTGCATGACAGGTATTTATGTTGCTAAAGCCTTTAGGACATACCAAGAAATTTAAAGCATAGTTCTTGTTTATGAAGATTTATTTTCCTGTGGGGAGAAAGAACATACACAATTGTATACACACACACACACACACACACACGAAGAGACAAGAACCTATATGTGGTTAAGGGTTAAGTGAGTGATTCATTCTATTAGTGCTACAGATATTGTATTCTAGGAGATTTCAGTTCTAGGAATTGGGAGGAAAGTGTTCCTAAATGACTTAGAAAATAAACTTGCTATTCAAAAGATAAAGTGAGAGGATTTGTTCAGGAAGAGAGACTGAGAAAGGGCATCCCAGGTAAAAGGTTACAGCACGAGCAAGGACTCATAGACAGAAATGAGAAAGACTCTTTGTGGGACTTATATGGGCACTTCCAAAAGAAATGAAGGCCATTTTAATATAGACATGCATATGTGGGTAGGTATGGAAAAGCTCGTTGTGGAAGATCTTGAGTATCAATATAGAAAGCTTGAACTTTGCTTTTAAGAAATGGGAGATCGCTGAGTGTTAATAGAGGGAAAGTTGTAACTAAATGTTTTAAGATTTAAGATTTTTTTTCCTCTTGAGGGCATATAAGATGAATAGGATAAATGAGTTAATGGAGAGTGGAAATAACTTTTTTCTGTTATTTTCTTTTTCCTCTTTATTAATGTGACAATTATAAAGCATAAATTTGTGATGCATTAAATACTGTCAGGACTGAAAATATTATCCTTACCCCTCTAGTATGGAGAATTAACATGATTGTAAATTCCAAAGACTAATGGAATAGACCAGGTATTGTTATCATGTATTTTAAGACGTGGGACATGAAGGACAAAGAGGGAGAACTTCACATGATAGACTAAGAGCGGGTGACCTCACTTTACTCAGAGTAAAGATGAGAATCTCACTTTACTCAGAGTAAAGATGAGAATCTTAGGTAGAGAGAATATGTTTACAGATAAACCTAGAACTGGGTGAGACTACCACACCACATTCTTCTAGGTCAGGAAAGGGAGAATTGTGATTGCTTCTTCAATTAAGAAAAGGGTAGAAGCTCAGGACATGTTGATCCTTTCTTCTGTTATGCAGGCATCAAGGACTTGGACAAGAGCAGAGATCTTTCCTAGCCTTCAGGGCTCTCACTACTTTCAACCCCAAAGAGTCTACATTCTTTAAGTAACTTTCTGAGACTCACAGAATCTTAAGTGCCCTTTAGTTTTTATAACAAGGTGACTATGTCCCCTGGGCTTATCAGGAAGTGTCTGACTTCCTCAGGAGGTGTGAGTGACTGACCCAATAACTACAGTCCTACCTCCTGGTTTATAATGAACAATAGGATCATTAAATTAGAGTGAAGAATGAGGGTATGGTGAGACCTCCAAACTTACACACTCTAAATGAACTTTGCCATCCACCATATAAAAATCTTAGTTTTATATAGACCTTTAATGGAAAAAAACTTCAATAGAGTTAGTGTGCATAAAATAGAGAGGAGAAATGATAAGAATTTCCCAGCGAAACATCCAAAGCTACCCATCCGCTTTTAGGGTAATGCCCAACCAACAGGGTTGACCCTGTTGTGAGGCCATTGAGGTCAGAAAGCTTGCCACAAGTCTAAGGCATCTTCTGGAGGAGCCTCATATGAAAGGGGCAAAAGGGGTCAGACAAGTCTGGAAGGGAAAGAGTAAATTCAAAGTACAAGTCAACTTAAGGCCTGCCACTGTCACTCTCTCAGGGCCTCTCACTCTCTTTTCCACGTGTTTCCTTCCATGTCCCCCATGTCCCTGATGCAAGTCTAAGGTCAAGAGCAATCATGACTTCTTCCTATCTCTGTTCATGCCCTCCGACAAGTCATCTTTCCAAGTCTTCTCTCCAAAGTCCTTTCTTTTGTCACTCAGCTCCACCCATCATTAGGCAGGAAACATGGGACCTCCCCTATTTAGGTATACTGTTACCTATGGTTTATGGTTCTCTGTGGAGTCCTTCAAATCCATTCCTTCTCCTACTTTTCAACAATGTGATGACTATCTTGAGCTTTTTATTTTTTTTATCCCTTTTTATCACAAATTTTACCATGCATCCCTAAAAAATAAGTAGTAATTTTTTTCTTTCCATAAAAGGAATTGTTTTATGCCTGATTTTGAAACATGTTGTTTTGTTCAATATTATATTTCTAAGGTTTATGTTTTTATGTGTAACAGGAGTTCATTAACTTCTACTGATTTATGGTTTTAGATAGAATCTGAATTGTTTTTAGATATTCTACTATTAGAAATACTCCCGCTTGTCTGTTTTTGTACCAGTACCATGCTGTTTTAATTATTATGGCTTTGTAATATAACTTGAAGTCTGGGATAGTTAGGCCTCCATTCTCTCTTTTTTTTGCTAAGAGGCTTTTTGATATTTGAGGTCTTTTGTTATTCCATATAAACTTCTGTGATTTTTTTTCTACCTCTTTAAACAATGTCATTGGAAATTTTATAGGGATCACATTGAATCTGTAGATTGCTTTTGGAAGGATGGTGATTTTGATGATGTTAATTCTTCTAATTCATGAGCAGGGAATGTCTTTCCATTTACTTATGTCTTCTTCTATTTCTTTTAGCAGTGTTTTAAAGTTTTCTTTGTATAGTTCTTTCACATGCTTTATTAGGTTTATTCCCAGGCATTTAATTGTTTTTGTTGCAATGGTAAATGGGATGGCTTTTTTAATTCTTCTTCTTGGCTTTTGTGTATAGGATACTGACTTCTGTGTGTTGATTTTCTAACCAGCTACCTTACTGAACTGTTTTATTGTTTCAAGAAGTTTTTCTGTAGATTTTTTGGGGTTCTCTGCATAAAGAATCATCATCTGCATCTCATGATAACTTCAGTTGCTCTTTTCCTATTTATATCCCTTTTATATCTTTCTCTTGCCTTATTGCCCCGGCTAGAATTTCCAGTACAATGTTAAAAAGTAGTGGAGAAAGTGGGCATCCTTACCTGGTTCCAGATCTTAATTGGAATGATTTTAATTTCATTTGCTGTAGGTTTGTCATATATGGGTTTTATTATGTTGAGGTCTGTTCCTTTGATCCCCAGTTTGTCAAGGGCTTTTATCATAAATGGGCACTGGACTTTGTCAAATGCTTTCTCCGCATCTGTTGATATGATCATGTGTTTTTTATTTTTCTTCTTGTTGATGTGGTGGATTATGTTAATTGATTTCTGGATGTTAAACCATCTTTGTGCCCCTGGGATAAATCCCACTTGGTCATGGTGAATAATGCTTTTTATGCATCATTGGATTCAATTTGCTAGGATTTTGTTTAAAATTTTTGCATCTGTGTTCATTAGGGAAATTGGTCTATAGTTTTCTTTCTTGGTGCTGTCCTTATTTGGTATGAGTATGATGTTTGCTTCATAGAATGTGTTTGGGAGCTTTCCTTCTTTCTCGATTTTTTTGAAGAGTTTTAGTAGAGTAGGTGTTATTTCCTCTTTAAATGTCATGTAGAATTCATTTGTAAAGCCATCTGGTCCTGGGCTCTTGTTTTTATGGAGAGTTTTTATGACTGCTTCTATTTGCTGCTTGTGATTGGATTATTTAGGTCCCCTATTTCTTCTTTGTTCAGTTTTGGATAGTTGTATTTTTCCAAGAATCTGTCCATCTCATCCAGGTTGTTGTATTTGTTTCCATATAGATGTTCATAGTAGTCTCTGATTATCCTTTGGATTTCTTTTGTGTCTGTTGTAATTTCTTCTCTTTCATTTGTGATTCTGTTTATTTGAGTATTCTTTCTTTGTGAGCTTTACAAGGGGTTTATCAATTTTATTTATTTTTTCAAAGAAACAGCTCTTAGTTTTGTTGATCAGTGGAACAGAATTGAGTGCCCTGAAATAAAACCACACATGTATAGTCAACTAATCTTTGACAAAGGAGGGAAAAAGTTACATTGGAACAAAGATAGCCTCTTCAATGAATTAGAATGGGAAAATTGGACTAATACCTGCAAAAAAATGGACCAAGACAATATCCTCATACCTGTACAAAAACCAACTCAAAATGGATAAAAGACTTAAATGTCAGACCTGAAACCATAACATACATAGAAGAAAACTTGAGCAAAACCCTCCATGAATTACAATTCAGAAATCCCTTTCTGGAAACATCTATAGATGACCAAAAAAATGAAGGAAAGCATAAACAGATGGGACTACATCAAACTAAAAAGCTTCTGTACAGCAAAAGAGACAACAGAAAAAACTAAAGGAGCCCAACCATATGGGAAAAAAATTTTACCCTCCACAAGAGTGATAAGGGTTTAATAATGAAGGTCCACAAGGAACTTACATGACTAAACAAAAACAAAACAAAAAGCCCAATCAAAAAGTGGGGAGAAGAACTAAAAAGACACTTCTCCAAAGAGGAAATATAAATGGTCAACTGGCACATGAAAAATTGCTCAATGTCACTAGCAATCAGGGAAATGCAAATCAAAACCATAATGAGACACTACCTTACACTAGTAAGAAAGGCCCACATCAAAAAAACAGGCAACAACAAATGCTGGCAAGGATGTGGAGAGAAAGGAACACTCTTACACTGCTGGTGGGAATGTGAACTGGTCCAGTCACTATCAAAAGCAGTGTGGAGGATCCTCAAACTAATGAAAATGGAACTACCATTTGAACCAGCAATTGCTCTTTTGGAAATCTACCCAAAGGAGAACTCAATGTGGGTACAAAGGAACACCTGTGCCCGGATATTTACTGCAGCACTATTTATAATTGCAAGGACATAGAAACAACCCAAATGTCCCAAAACAGATGAATGAATGAAAAATATGTGGTATTTATACACAATGGAATATTACTCATCAATTAAAAATGACAGTTAGATGAATTTATGGTAACATGAATGTACCTAGAAGAAATCATATTAGCAGAAACAAGTCAAAAAGAAAAAGATAGCCACCAAATTGTTTCATATTATATGGGACATGGGAAAGATAAACAAAAGAGCCATGAAGAAAAGTCAAAACAAGCTAACAACCAAATTAAAGTACACACCTGGGACAGGGGGACTCAGAGTGGAAACAGTCAGGGAGGATGGGGGGCTAAACCCCGGGGATTACAAAGATGTGAAATTTATATATAAATAAATTATTTGATTATAAAAAAAAGAAGTACTACTGCTAAAAACCATTAAGTCTATATCTCTGGGTATATTTATGCAAGAGTTTTTCTAAGAGATACTACCCCTAACTGTGGAATTTCTAGGTTATTGGGTTTATACACCTTTACATTTATAGATAAATCACACTGGTTTTGGTCTCAGAGTGATGATACTAATTTGCTGTGTCACCAGTAATGTATCGGTATTACAGTGGTTCAAAATTGACCCCTGATACTATATATATAGTCAATCTGGTTGCTATAAAGTTTTACCTTCTTGAGGTTTTTAATTGCATTTTTTCTTAACTCACAAAATGCAGCATGTTTTTCTATTCATTGGCCATTTGGAGTTGTTTTTAAAGTACCTCTTCAGGTCTTTTGCTCATTTTCCAATTGGGCTGTTTTTGCTTTAAATATACTAGATATAGCCCTTTTCTGTAACATGTAGTGCATATATCTTCTTCCGCATGTGTTTTAACTTCAGTTGTGTCATAAAAATTCTTTAATTTTAATGTAGTCAAGTGCATCAATATTTCCTCCTGTGGTTATGCATTTTCGATTTAGCTTCCCTATGCTAACAAGGCAAATCTATTCTTATGCTAATAAGAGGACCTTGAATGCTATGTCTAGAAGTTTTTATTATATCCTATGGCTTACTGATAAGATGACAAGTGAAACATAACCCTTGTTTTAGGAATGAAAATTGGAAACAATCTAAAGATTGAAGTAGCAAGATTAGTCAGTGTTCATTTCAATTGCCCACACCAGAAAAAAATGCAATTTCTAGAAATAAATTATTGAAAGTTTAATTTCATTTTGATTAAAATTTACATTAAAGACTTCAAACTTATTATAGTAGGAACTTTGGTAGGAACAAACTAAGAACCTTGACATGAGTCATTTGAGAATAGCAAAGTAATAACATGGTATATTACCTTTGTTGATAGTGATAACTATCAGGTAGTTGTAGACCAGTTCTTGTATTCCAAATCTTGTCATCAGAAGGGAGGCTGTCCCTGATTACTGAAAAAGACAAAAAACTAGCCTCTTCAAGACTATTAGATGCTGAAGCTTGAGGTCTACATGGCATGGAAAACTGGATGCTTTCCCTAAAACTGGGAATTCACAAGGACAAACCAAAACCTGAAGTTGAAATAAGTCAGGAAAAACATTTAAAAAGTAAGGAATTAGTTCATTTTAAGTAAAGCAAAGCTATAATTAAATCAAACCATGGTTCTTCAAGAATAATAATGAGTGAAACACTTCTGTTAACTGAGATTGAGAAAAGAATGAAAAATGCAAGTAAATGATGTTTGAAATGAAAAGGAATGCTTTAAATTATATACAAATCTCCATTTAAAATTTTGAAAGTCAACACTATGTAAAAGTGACTGAAATTCACTTGAGACCTCTAAGTAATAGTAATTATAGCAGTTACTAAAATATATTCTTAAAGCTCTATTATCCAAAAGAGAGCTTGATTCATGTGTGTATATCATCTTTATTTTTTAAGAAAAAATACATTTTGAGTTAGTTCAACTGTTCCATAGGATAGAGAAATACAGATATCTTTCCAGATCAGTTTGCTCATTGCTATTATTAGTTTGATATAAAAGTCTGACAAGTAAGCCACAGATTAGACTATGACATCTAAAACAAGTCACAAAGGAAAAAACAGATAATGCTTCATCAAGCTAAAAAGTGTCTTCACAGCAATAGAAACCATCAACAAAGTGAAAAAACATCAACAAAAAGGGGAAAAAATATTTGCAAATTATGTATTTAGTGAAAGGTTGGTATCCATACATAAAGAACTCAACAACTCAATAGCAAAAAAGAAAAAAAATTAAAAACAGACAGAAAAGCTGCATAGACATTTTTCCCCAAAGAAGATATATAAAACACCTACATGTGCATGAAAAGATGCTCAATATCTCTAGTCTTAGGAAGATGAATATTAGAACTGCAATGATGTATTTATTACCTCACACCTCTTAGAATGTGCATCATTAAGAATAAAAGAATATGCTAGTGTGGATATGGGAGAAAGGGAGCACGTGTGCATTATTAGTGGGAGGGTAGGTTGGTATAACCACTATGGAAAACATTATGAAGGATCTCTGAAAAATTAAAAACAGAATGACTATATGATCCAATAATTCTGCGTCTGGGACTATATCCAGAGAAAATGAGAATACTAACTTGAAAAGATATCAGTACCCCATATTCATAGCAGTATTATTCATAATAATCAAGTCATAAAAATAATCTAAGATGAATAATTGGATAAAAGATTGTTATATATGTATATAATATATAATTTAATAGTATATATAATGAAGATATTCTGTCATAAAAAAATGAAGAAATCCTACCATTTGCAACAAGATGAATAGATCTTGAATGCATTAATGCTAAGTGAAATAAGTCAGACAGAAAGATGTTACCTCACTTATATGTGGAATCTTAAAAACAAAGCCCATATTCATAGAGGAAGAGACCACACTGTGGTTATCACATTGTAGGGTGAAGGGAAATTGTAAGAAGGTGATCAGAGGGTATAAACCAATTAGAAGATTAAAAACAGTAGGTATGTGATATGATAGGATTCAACATGATAACTATATCAAAAACTCTATACTAGATCATAGGTAAGATAATACAGTAATAGATAAAATAATGTTCTTCTTATATCTGTATGAGAAGATGAATTTAGCCGAACTTATTAACAATCATTTCACAATATATGTAACTCAATCCATCATAGTATATACTTAAACTTATACAATCATGTATACCAGTTATTTCTTAATAAAATTGAGAAAATTCAACAAATTTGACCTATTTGTAACTTTACTTGTAAATAATTTTATTTGTAAATTGAGTCTAAAAAACTCTAGATATTGGAAAATTTAGTCTAAAATTTAAAATGCTGTATTGTAATTAAGCATTCAAAAGAAAGCTGATAAAATGCAACATATTTTCCCATTTTTTAAATAAAATTTCCTAGAAAATAAATTCTTAGCATATAAATGGAAAACATGAAGCTTATGAATGATTCACTAAAGGCATTATCTTTAGATTCAGGAGCAATTCATAAATGTGCTTTTTCATTACTATGATTTGATATTTTGTAATGATTTCTTTCATACAATAAAGCAAGAAAAGAATAAACAGAATTAAAAAGGAAGAGTGACTATGATAATCGTTAGTTCTTATGTAGATACTTATTTACTGTTCTTTCATGCCACAAAAGTATAAGATAACCAAACAGGTTAGGATGTTTAAAAGTATAAATTAACAAAAATCCTACTTAAACTGGTGTTGCTATGATATGAAATATAGATTACAAGTTACAAGCCAAGGAATTGATTGATCCTGTTTCTCAGTAATATCTGCAAGGACTCAGTATATCTAGTTTTCACATCTTGTTATTTCTATGTGAGCTTAATCAGAAGACTAGAAACCATTCCCAAGACTATATGAAAGTTATCTAATATTTGGGACTGTAAACTTGATGTTCATATCCAAGGGATAACAGCAAACTGATTTCTTATAACTTTTAGGGAAGCAAGGAACTCTTTTCTAAAGCCTAAAGCTTTTTCTCAAACTTCACTAATCCAAATAATATCATATTATTTTGAGATCCATACATGTTTTCTAGGGAAGGACAATGATTTCGATAGATTTAGACTCATTTGCCTACAGTTGCATGGGGGAAAAAGTGAATTTCAATTGTTCAAATGAAAACCTGGTACTATTAGAAAGTGGGCTAAAGAGATGACAAGTAGACAACTGATAACATTCTTTACAATATCAACAAGATCTGTTTACAACTGTATAAACGTTCACTAATATGATTAGATACAAGATATACACAGAGAACTTTTTAGGAATGATCTGCTAGAAAATAGAATAAAAAAGAGATACTATCATAGTCCCAAATCGAATTACAACTTAATATCAAATATGTAAAAATAAACTTAAGGATTTGCATGAATACTGGTAAAAGCAAGGTAACTTTATCTGAAAACATCAAATGAAGAGTATATGGTGCAATGGGAATTATATTTCTGAACAGGAAATTTTAAGATTATAGCTGTATCCATAAGTTAATGCTTCTTCATTAATTATAGCACTTTAAAAATATTTAATTTTAAAGAACTTTAAAAATACTTTTAAAGTTCATGTAGGTAATAAATATTTGAAGGGAAATATAAGGCGTCACCACTATTTAATATAATACTGGAAGTCCTGGCCAGAACAATAGGAAAGAAAAAGAAATAAACATATTTATTTTAATACTTTTTTAAAAAAAAGTCAATATTGAAAAAGAAGAATTAAAACAGTCACAACAAGCTGATGACATAATATATACAAAAAATCCAATGTCCCACCAAAAAGTAATAAATGACTATATTGTCTGAAAATCAGTATGTAAAAATCTCTTTCATGTCTATACATAAAATATGAACTAGCAGAAACAGAAATGAAAATATGCCATTCATAATTGCAGTATAAAAATTGCATATTTAGGAATAAATTTAGCCAAGGAAATGAAGTGTATATACACTGAAAACTGTAAGACACTGTTGAAAGAAATTGAAGAAATGGAAATACATTCCATACTGATAGATTGGAAAAATCAATATTACAAAATGACCACTTTCGTAAAGCAAGTATGGATTCAATACAATACAGTTCAATACAATCCAATATAATTCTTCACAGAAATGGAACAAAAAATCTTAAAATTTGTATGGAACCATAAAACACCTCAAATAACAACAGCAACAAAAAATGGAGGTACCATGTTCCCTGACTTCAAATATATACACAGCTATAGTAGTGAAAAGTAATATGTTATTAGGGGGTTGGGTATCAAAATGAGTTTACACATCAATGAAATAAAATTGAGAACATAGAAATGAAACCACCCAGTATATGTATAAATATTAATGATGAATAACTCAAAGGCACACAGTGAAGCAAGGAAAGGTTTGATGTTGGGGAAACTGGACCATCACATGTGAAAGAATTAAACTAGATCACTCTCATATACTAAATACTAAAATCAACTGAAAATGGATTAAAGATATGAATATAAAACACAGAAAAGGAAACACTGGTGGTAAACTTTGACATTAACCTTAATGATGTTTTGTGGATTCATCTCCAACAGCAAGAGAAGCAAAGAGAAAAATAAGTAAATAGGACTCCATCAAACTAAAAAAGCTACTGAGTGGCAAAAGAACCATCTTTAAAATCAAGACAACCTAATGAATAAGAAGTTATTTGCAACTAATGTATTATACAAAGATTTAATATGCAAAATACATGAACAACCTATATAATTCAACACTAAAAACATACCACTCTACTTAAAAATAGACAGAGTATATAAATAGGCATTTCATCAAAGAAGCCATAAAGATGGCTAACATACATATAAACAATGTTCTGTATCACTTATAATTAGGGAAAGGCCAAATCAAACCATAGGGAGATTCACTTCACATTGATTAGAGTAGCTATTCCCCAAAAGTCAGGTAATAGGAAGTGCTGCAAGGATAAAAAGAAAAAGGAACCCTTATAACATGTTGGTGGGAATGTAAATTAGTTAGATATTTATGAAAAATAGCAGTTTCCTAAAAAGTTAAAAATAGCACTGCCATATGATTCAATAATCCCACTTCTGGGTTTTCACCTGAAGATCATGAAAACACGCAGAAAGATATGTGTACCCCTATGTTCAGATTAGCACTGTTCACAACAGTCTTAATGATCAAGTTAGACACAATCAAAGTGTCTGACAGTAGACAAATGGATAAAGAAGGTGTGGTATGTCAACACAATAAAATATGGCTCATCCAAAACCTTGCCATTGACAACAACATGCATGGACCTTGAAGGAATTATGCATAATGAAGTAGGTCAGGAGGCAAAAGGACAAGTATTGTATTATTTCAGTACTTGGTACTGATGATATATAAAGGTTTGGGAAGTGATCAAAAAACACTAACCCTTAAGCTCTAACAACAGAATCGTAGTTACCAGCAGAGAAGGAAGGGAGAGAAGTAAGTGGTTGGTGATGGATGGTGACTGGACTTGTAGAGGTGGGGATGGCATGATATAGAAAGTAATTGAGGTGAGAAATTGTACACCTGGAATTGACACAATGTTGTAAATGACTGTTGCCTCATTAAGAATAAAAATAAATAATGAGGAGTGACCTACTCTTCCAGAAAGATAGGGTAAAGTAGAACAAGACTAGAGTAAATAAAATCATAGTTTTATTTCTCAGAATTTTTTTGTATAGGAGAGGTGAAATTTTAAATAAAACTGATGGAAAACTTGTCAAAATATTTGGAAAAATCCTAGATTCCTACCTCACATCATATTTGATTACTTAGTCTAGAAAAATGAAATATTTAAATGTGAAAATAAAATCACAAAAATAATGGAGTAAACTATAGGACAAAATAATATTTTATAATTCTGATATAAAATAAATCTTTCATGAGTACTGAAATTAGAACTCATACAGAAATAAGTTTATGGGCCGGAGTATATTTGTATGGCAGTCACCTCAATTACTATAAATTAAAGATAAATGACTAACTTGAAATGATTTGCCATGTGTAACAGAAAAGATTTATATGCCTGTATTGTAAAGTTATGACTAAATATTTAAAAAGTAGACAGATAAAAATGGGTAAAGAATATAATTGCAAAATTTACAAAAGAATGAATACAAATAGCAAACACATAAAAGATGTTTAGTCTTACTAGTAACCCGCGAAATTCATATAAAACATTATTTATTGGCTGTTAGATTAGGAAGAGTGAAAGGATTTACATTTCCCAATATTGGAATGAATGGGAGAAACTGACACTTCAAAACCACTTTTGTATGCATAGTCTTTGACCAGTAATTCAACTTCTAAGTAGCTGTGCTTAGAGTCAGCAAGACAAGTATGCATATAAGGATGTTCACGGAAGTGTTGTTTTAATGGAGAAAATTAGAAAGAACTAATTTTATTTCATAAGGTGCTTATTTAAATCTTTGCATATTTGTATGATGGACTATTGCAGTCATTGAAAAGAGAGGTACGTTTTAAGTTAAAAAAAAAAAAACCTTTAGTATCTATGGTATGCTCCCAGTATGGTATGTTCCCACTCTGTATTTGTATGCATCTGTTGAAAAGATATTCTGGAGAGAGACAGTTCAACATGTCAACTGTGGTTTATCTCTGTGAGCTGAGATTATGAGAAATTTTTATGTTTTAACTTAGCCAGTTTGGAATTATATTTATTTTCTTAGTTAAATATGATTTTATACTCAAGGGGAAGTCGTTATTTCTTCCCCAACAGAAAAGAAAGTGGAGGTGACAGATGGAATGGTTTTTATGAACTGAATATTTGTGCTTTCCCAAAATTCATGTTTGGATCCTACTCTCCAAAGTGGTGGTATTTGGAGATGGAGCCTGTGGAAGGACATTGGGTTTAGATGAAGTCATGAGATACAATCTCCTTGATGGGACTGGTGCCCTTAAAGGGAGATGAAGATCTTTCAACCCTGTGAGGATACAATGAAAATGTGGCTATCTAGATCCAGGAAGTGGGCCTCACCTAAACCAACCATACTGGCATCTTAACCTTAGACTTCCAGCCTCTAGAACTGTGAGAAATATAGACTTGTTGAAGATTCCCAGGCTATGAAATTTTGTGATAGCTACCTGACTAAGAATACAATCTAAGGTGCAATAATTTTGAAGGAATGATGTTCAGGATAGGAAAGTCCTGAGCTTGTTTTAGGTCCTAGAGGAAAAAGTCAGTTTTCAGTCCTAATAGGTGAGGGGATTGTTAATCAGTCAAGATTCCAGAGATACTAGAATAAAATGCCAGCATCAGGGCTAACTTTAGAAAGAAGAAAAGGAAAAGAGACAACATAAATTAATTAGGGCAACCTTTTGTGTAGGAAGAACACAAAAGGTATAATAGCCAACGGATTCACTGTTTGCCCAATGGGAGAAAAGATAATCAGCTGAGAAGGAGTGTTGAAACTTGGGGCTAGATGGGTCAAAGAAGACATATTTTTCTGCTGCATAGAATGAAATAAGACAAGGTAAGAATTATCAAATATCTTATGAAATTCCTGATAGGTCTCACATCTACCAAATCAGAGTCTCTGAATGTGTTGATTTTAATGCACACTCAAATCTAGAAACATTGAAATAAAGGTTATCTAAGAATATGAACACACTGCTAGTCTACAACACTGATTTATAAAAAAAGTTAAGTATTACATTTATCTGACTTTCTCCAGCATCGTTCAACAGTCTGGGAAGAGAATGTTTGAGAAACATACATGGCTGGATGTAGCCAGAGTTGGGTTGGCAGTGTGGATATAAAGCAAAGCCAATGGGTCGATGAAACCTGAGATGTTAAATGCATGATTAACTTAGGTAATCATAAGGTAAGAAATGGGTGGAGAGGGAGGAGCTGAAGGACTGGAATTTATGAGGAGGATGTGAGGCAGAATTGTGAAAGTCAGAGTGGGTGAAATGTGAGAACTAGAAGTTTTAGTTGGTGAGATGTGTCTTGGTGTAAAAGACTTGAAAGGGAGAGATGGTGACACAGTCCCCAAAGTGGCCATCAGAGGTAGAGTGGAGCAAAGAGCCCAAAGTAAAAGTGGGGCTCAATAGACTGTATAAGATGGTTACCCTGAAGAACACCAGGTTTATTGGATCCAATGAGTATAGGCCAAGATGGTTCCTCAAAGCAAAACTAGATATATAGAATGTTAGGGCACAGAGGAACAGAGTGAGGAGGGGCTAAAAGAGCTGGGTAGACTAGCCCTGGCCTACCAACACCTCACTGCATTAAGGAAGTAAAATAAAGCAAGCATTGAAGGCAAGGTGTCAATTATCAGGTATCATAAAATTCCTGATAGGTCTCAGATATATCAAATTGTAGTTTCTGAATATGGTGATTCTAAAGCACACTAAAACCTAGAAACTTTGTGAAAAAAGGTTAACTAAGAATATGGGACCACTGCTAGAACACAAACCAGTTCAATTTTAGAACTGGTGGCAGGATGAGCCAACATGTTGGCAATGTGCAGTCGTCTCTCAGCTGCCCTTCTGGTAGCTGGAATTTTGTTTCAACATAGAACTTAGCGTATATTTTCATTTTATCAATATGATGTATTCTTTGTCACTTAGAGTGCCAAATTCCTTAGCAGTACAGATCTATGGTCATTTTTGACTCCCCACTGCTTAATCCTGTGTTTCATTACAGAGTAAATACTCAGTGAAAAAAAAATTTTTTTCCTGGATGAATTAATAGAAGCAAGGAAGCTGTCCCTTATTTTCAAGAGGAACTTAGGCATCAGTGTGCTTTGCAATTTCCTTTCCAGTTGGGGAAGAGGTGTTGTTCCTTGTTTACCTTGGCTGAATGCTTTTGAATATTTTACTGGTAATGTGTAAGATATGTTTCATGATGAATTGTTCATGGTGATGGAGATGAAAAGTATTACTGTCATCTTAAGATGGAATAAAAGAAATAATAAAAGTTTCATTCTCTATTTGAGCATGGACTGTTTAGTATCATAAACTCTGCTCTCTTCAAATTCTCTTCCTAGGTAATCTCATCTTTATTAGTGGTTTCAATCATCACCCCAAGGAACACACCGACCTCTCCTATGAAGGTAGATTCATATCACTTCCTATGACATCTTCTGTCAGGAGCAACAGAGCCTGAAGCTCACCAGGTACACTTAAAATTCATGCTGTTCTAGGATGACCCTGGTCCTCTCCCTGAGTTTCTTCTGCCAGTGTTTAACACATCTTTCCTGCAACTCAGCAATCAGCCTTGATGAGTCCCTTTTCCTTATCTTCCATATTAATTTACAATGTCTTTCCAGTTTTATGACACAAGGACCTCTTGAATCTACCCATTTCTTTCCATTGTCAAAGTCATCTAGTGCTAGAATTTTCCATATCCTCCAGTGGGTCTCTGCCTATGCCTGCTTTTAGGCCCCACTATCCCCCTGACTACCTATCAGCCAGGATGATCTTCTCAAAACTCAGATGTGATGATGTCATGTTCCTGCTTAAATCACCTCATGTCTTATTATTGTTTTTAGTCCTAAGCATGATTTACAAGACTCAATATGCTACGATCCCTGCCCATGGCTCCAGGCTCATTTTGCCTCACGCTCTTTCACTCTCTTTGGGTGCCAGCCACAGTGGATTTCTTTCATTCTGGACAGACATCTTGGTGTCCTCATCCACCCCTGAGACCTCCTTTGTACATACTCTTCCTTTGTCACTTATATAGTTAATCCTTGTGCTCATGCCTCACCTCAACTCTGACAAGGTAAAATCACCCTCTTATACTCATAGAATTATATACTCTACTTTCATTGCATCCATCTTAGTTGTGATTTTTATATTTGCATATGTGATTATTTCATTCACATCTGTGTCTTTCCCTAGACTCTAAGTTTGGTGAAGGGCAAGAATCCTTTGTGCTTTTGCTAAGTGCAGTGGTTGGCACATAATGAGTATGCCATAAATATTTGTTAGATGAGTGAATGAGGAGACCAAAGAACACTTTGTGTGGTGTTAGATGTAGTCACAGCAATAAAGTCCTGTTTCTCTGGTCCATCCACTGGAACATGGGAATAGCACAGTTAAAGATAATTTGTCTAGACAATGGTATCCATAATAACCAGCAGTTAAAGCCAAAGAGATGTGTTCTTGTCCTTGCTCTGCATGTCCCTATGCAAATTACAACTTCTTTAGTCCCAAACTCTATTTCATCTACAGTTAAGGTGCTTTTTTCTGCCCTGGCACTCACAACGGCTGTTTTTTCCAGACCTGTCTCCCTTCCCACATGCCTCTTCAGCTGGAAATGACTGCCAGCCTCCTGGAAAGGTAGGGGAGGTCTTAAATTCTTTGTAGGAGTGGGATGAAGCATGTAGCAAACTTACAAATTCCATAGAACCACCTTGCTATTCACAAACTACTGCCAGATTCTATTTCAAGCTAGTTTTGAAAAACAAGGCTTGACTCCTTGTCAAGAAGTTCATCCTGGTGTGTTACCTGCAAGGATGTTAATTTTTCAAACTTGAAAGGTATAATCTAGAAAACTTGGTTAGGTGTATTTACTCCCGTAAATTTAACTGGGTAACTAATTTAACTGGGTAACATGTACTCAGACTGATCTCTTTCTGACTCACTGATCTCCAAGCAATACAGATTTTCAAGCAGCTATACTTTATTTTCTGTATATTTTGCTTAAATGTTTACTAGTAAATGAAAGGCAGTAACTTGGTGTTTGAACTGGTATGCTTCCAGGAGTAATTCAGTTGGGTGCCTTCTCCATCTATCCCAGACCATCCTCAGGAGATGAAATCTATATCAGTAACCAAAGAGGCAATCCCACCCTGTCCTACGGATGTACAACAGCAGCTTGCAATGATATCTGTGTTTGTTAATTTCTTTTTCTCTAGACTGGATGCACAAGTTCTTACCACCCCCAGGGAGGTGTCATTAAATCACTGAGATGATACGAGAAGACAACAAAAGTGGTTAATCTTGTAGTCCATCTATATTTTCTTCATGTTTTCCAGTTTGCATAAAAAACTTCAGAAAGGAATGTTTACATTGTATGTCCATATACCTGATTTGACAATTCAAATTACACCCCAACACCCACTTCCGAATAGGGGGGGAAATCAGAAGCCTGCAATTGTGTAACATGTAAATCTCTTCTGGACGGGAGCCCATCACTGTGGTTTGGCAACACAAACAGCACAACATCTCTTTTCTCATCTCTTGGAAAAAAAAAAAACAACAGAGAAAAAAATACCTTGAGAATAAAGGTAATGATTAATCTATCAGGCACAAAAAGGATCATATTGGGGATTTCAGGTTCTAACTCGCTAATTCAAATAAACAGCAGTGCACAGGGAATGACAATTTTACCAGAGGAGGATTAAGTCACAGGCTATAATTGGGACACTGTTTGTACAGTCAGAGAATCTCACCAGACATCTCCAGGAATCTCTGAGCAGTTGTCAAAACTCCCATTTTCATGTGCCGGTGAAGTAGGGACCAGAAGAAGAACGTATTGGTGGAAAGAGTAGTCTTTGGAGAAGCCCCAAGATGAAGCCTGAGAAGGGACCCAAGAGGAAAAGTTTCAAGCAGAAACTGGTCTTGAGAAGCAGCTTAGCTAAAGAAACGCTTTCCGAGTTTCTGGGCACGTTCATAATGATTGTAAGTATTTCCTAAACTCTGACCCAGTCAAGCTTCCCTATCTGCCTTGCTGCTGGTGGAGAATTCGTTTCAGGTTGTTTTCTTTAAGTTTATCATTAGATTCATCGTTTCCAGGAAACAGTAAGTTACTTCCAGCCTGTCTGTCTATCCAGTGGCTATAATATTAGGTTTTTATCTGCTCATCTCAGTTCTCTACCAAAGTTGATGGGGCTGTGATAGGAAAGAGCAGTACTTTCTTTTCAGAGTTTTGCTCAGATTCTGGCATGGTTTTGTGATTAAAGTCATCCCTTAGAAATTGTTCTCATTGCTTAATTAATTTATACCATGCTTTCTTTCCATAAAATTGAGGTGGTTCAGTCTCTTGACATAATTTGCAACAGTAAATACGGTTGGCAAGAAACAGATCCCTATTACAGGTGCTTGGCAACACTGGTATTGTCAGATCACTTGACTTAATTTATTAAACATTGTGCTACGTAGAAATAGTGTACTGTGCTATAAAACAGCCTTGGCTTTGTATCATTTCCCTTCTACTTAACTCAAGCTAATCTCTAACAATCTTTAATTAGACAATTACAAGAACCTTTTAGATATAAAGGAAGGACTGATTCTAAGAACCTCATTAGTATTTTGTCCAGATATTTGCATGATTGTTAGTAAAAAACTGGAAAGTTTACTTAAGGGACAAGGGCTTTAGGTTTTTATCCTGCTGCATTTTCCTGCTTTTTCTGGGTGCTGAATTTTTAGCTGGGTCTAGACTATTTATTAACAGAAAGTTAAATGTTTGATTATTCTCATGTGTAGCAACTACTGATTTTAACTTGCTTTAAAAAACAAACAAAAGAAAAAAAAACTACTCAGTCTACTACTGCAGGTATGTTATTTCGTTTTTCTTAAGGTTGTAAAGGATTGT
The DNA here is from genome assembly GCA_004024945.1 of Uropsilus gracilis. Classification (NCBI taxonomy): domain Eukaryota; kingdom Metazoa; phylum Chordata; class Mammalia; order Eulipotyphla; family Talpidae; genus Uropsilus; species Uropsilus gracilis. The sequence continues at coordinate 38,709 of PVHY01007434.1, forward strand.
CTATAAACTGTCTACATGAATCATTCTTGGTTTTGAGTAAATAAACAATAATTTAGGAGAATAGGACAAGGTTGAAAAATGAATGTAAACTCAAAAAAATGTACTGGTGTAAAATGAGGAGAGAGTCATAAATTTTCTGGTCTCTGAGAGCCTCCTTATACGTGATTCACTCAAGTATTTTCAAGTACCTTGAAAATACTTGAGTTAGATGGGGAAGAGTTCAAAGAAAAAAAGAAAAAATAAAAGCCAACCATTCTTCTGATTCCAGTCACTTTTTACTGGAAAATCACCCCAGTGGAAAAGAAACCTTTGGGTCAGGTACTTAACAATTTGACCCAAAAAGGAAAGTGGTAGTCTCCACATATTGCTTTCAAACCCCTGAAGAAGTCAGCATATTCATATCCGTAGTTCTGAGGGTTGTGCAGAAAGCACAGAGCAGGAAGTAAACAAAACATCCATTTTGCAACCCAAAAAGTTAAAATGTCTTTATTTCTTAACGAGAACCTGTTTCATAATCCCATCCTCTCGGGTTGAGTAAGTAAAGGCTGCTTGCAGCCATTCACAATGCTGCACATATAATTGGAGAACACTTTCCCTAGTATTCAAACTAAAGAAATATTACCTTCCATATTGCATGTTGAAAAATGATTCTTTGTCTTTTCTGCCTTTAATTAAAGGCAGTCATTTCCTGAAAGTTTTGACCTCTGTCTACACTGAACACTCATTTTTTAAATTGAACACTGATTAAATCTTTAATTGGTATTGTAATTCTCAATTCTGTTAAGGTTTATGGGAATGGGTAAATAAGATGTTTTGGCACACAGTAGTTTTAAATATAAATCTATACAGTTTTGCTTGAATTTTGTCTTTAGTTTGTTAACAAGTAGCTACTTGTTAACAAGTAGCTTTTTTTAGAAAATGTATATACTGTTTTGTATTTTTCAATTCAGCTTAAAAAAAAAAAACCTTCCAAGTTGATAGGCATAGGGAAAAGGGATGGTTAAAAAGATGGCATAGGATCTGCAGGAGTCCTGTGTCCTCAAATTTATGAAGCTGATTTTACCCCAGAACCTTGGAGTGGGGAGTCATTCCTCTCTCCCACTTGCTAAGCTGCTCTTAAGCACCTCACACTCATTCACACCATAGTAGGAACGCTATCTATGAATGGTGGTTGATAAGGCCTACTAGTAGTGTTAAGGGAAAAGAAGGTCCAGAAAAAAACTTTGTAAAATACAACTAATAGCAATAATAATTAATTCATAAGCAGAATAACTCCCTCTAATTTGCCTTTTAGACAGAGAGAGTGCCAGGGAACAGCTTTGCGATGCACCTTCCCTGTTGTAGAGAAGTCTGGAACTGTAAGGTGGGGAGCCTGCATTAAATACCTGCCATATTTTAGCTTCTTTGCCTACATTTGGTTCATCTCTCCACAGTTGTGTAACTATTGTATTCAAAAGACTTTATTAACCCCCATAAATAGTGGAGAAATGAGAGCTCAAAGAGATGAACTGGCCCAAACCAGAAAAACATCAAACTGAAATTCTTTCCCATTCTAGACAGTCTTTGATAGAGTAATTCACACCCCCTTTCCTTTACCACAGATCTGTTACCACAATTATATACCAAATATATCAATCTGTTCCCACAGATTGAAGCCAAGGGGTTAGCACTCAGTTGCTCTGAGCATGTAAATCTAACTGGTGGCCAGGCCAATACGGCCACACCACCAGTTACACCTGAAGCCAATGTCTCCCTTCCTCTGAGGCACATAATACTGCCTAATGCAGGTGGGCTGCTCAGGCCCTGTGCCGGAGCTCACATCTGATGATTTCATAGTGCACATTATATGCACGCTACATGTGAAGCACCTAGGAAATACTCCTTAAATGTTATCACCCTTTCTCCTTTCTCACTCCTTCCCTACTTCTGCTTGAGAGTCCTTTGCACTATTTAAAAGCAGCAGCACTGTCACTTCCTGGGCATCTTACAGGCACCTCCACATGCCTCCACCGAGTTCTATTAAGATGTATGGAATGGAAATCTCTCTGGGGCAGGGCTTCCCAGGAGCTAACTGCTTACAGGAGCTGCTCCTCACTGTTCTGTGTACCCTTCATTCTCTTCAAATGTCTCAGGATCCTTTGATACAGTTTCTCCTATCAACCCTGAGGTGAACAGCCCAGCCAAATTGTAGATTTCCTTCTGCTGTGGAACAGCATCCTTTCTGAGCTGGACTTCCAAATGGGTTGCATCTACTTCTGTTTTGAGGAAGACCTTAGGTACTTTTCCCATCCTGTCAAGTTTCTACATTAGAGATCTATCTTTAAGTCTCACCAAGAAATGGAGAAAAAAATAAAAAGAAAGCAAATGTGAAAACTTCTGCTGGAAGGACTACCTTTGTTCTGGGTCCTGAGGAGAAATAAAAAGGACAGAGGCCTGGGACACGTTAGTAACACATGCTGGCCTCTTGTAACACTGGGATTCTGAGGTGGCTCATCCACATCTCCAAGCCCCTAATGAACACATGGATCAGTCACTGCAGTTTCCTTAGTACTTCTACTTTCTACAATTTCCTTGAGACCAGGGTGTGGCTCCCCACAGTGGGGAGTGGATCCCAAGAGACATCCAAAGTCCACTTCCTCTTGCTTTTTGTGGCTCAACAGCTCCCTGCCCTCCCTCTGTTTTCTTTCTGCTTGATTCTGGCTTGTTGTCTTGCAAAACCATACCCCATAGTAAGCCTAGGAAGTCCAGGACTGAGGTATACAGAGCAGGAGCTGTTACTTGCCCACAGAGGATTGGTCAGTAGCCTCTGAAGTCAGCAGCCTCTGCAGTCAGCAGCACCTTGACTGATTCTGGGCATGGATGGTGTGTCAGCTGCTGAGGGATCCCCCAACTTGACCGCCAACTCTCACTTTGGAATGAAGTGAATACTGTTGTTCGACCCTAATGTCTGTCAGAATTCTGTTAAGTGCATGGTTCACCTCAGCAGGATGCCCAAGAGACTGTTCATCAATCCCACCTGTTTCTTGGTATTTATTTGCGATTTATGTCTTGTTCCCTGTTTTCCATGGGTCTCTTGTTCTGTACCTGGCTGTTCAGTCCCTTTAAGGAAGTTCAAGTTTCTGAATCTGACTCTGTGGGAGGCCTGAACACTGAGGATTCATCAGGCCTCTTCCCCTGTACTTTCAGGGAGATATGAAGGTGTCTGAAGCAGGAGGTCAAAGACATGTGGTTCTTGCTTTCAAACACAGTGATGACGACAAAAGGTAGATAGCAACTACTAAGCATGCCCTATATGCAGACACTATTCTTGAAAAAATCTTATGGGATAAGGGAATTGTTCTTATTTTACAAATGGAGGCTTATTAGATTAAAAGAGTTTGCCACAAACCAAATATGAGATAGAGCTGGGATTGAAATCAAATCTCTGATTTCTCTTCTTCATGAAGTTACAGTTCTCATATGTGCTTTGAACTTTTACCACTGGCTTCTGTAAAAATAGTACTGCTTTTGCATGACTTTATAATGTACACACATGGATTCATGACTAAGCTAACTTCTACAGGTTTTATTTTCTCCCAAGGACACTTTTTGTGATGTATCTGTTTTGGAACATGGAGATGCAGATGGTTCATTCTCTTGTATAATATGGTGGGTTTTTCTATCCATTTCCCTAAATAACTGTTATGTTGTTTGCAGCTTGTCACAATTACCACCCCTACTGTAGTGACCATCTCTGTATACTTTTTGTACAGAGGTTCTCTATGAGTATATAGTTGAGGTAAATTTGGGTGTCTGAGAGTACATACATTTTCAGCTCTCCTGTACTGTGAAACTGCTCCCTACAGTGGATTTAGATGTTACCAGTGGCAACATATAATTTCTCATTTTCCACATACTCAGTGGTCTTTGAGATTGTCCATCTCCTCCCCCCACTTGATATACAGGAAATAGGACTTCACTAGTAATTTTAATGAGTTCCTTGTGCACTTGATCATCTTTTCATATTTACCAAATCTCTAGATTTCTGTAAGTTTCATATTGATATCCTCTGCGCATTTAAAAAAGTTTTTTTCTTAGTGGTTGAGGGATATTAGTAATTTGAAATCCATAAGTTAAAGATGTTTTGTGTTTTCTTATTTTGGTTTACTGTTTCACTTTTCATATCTAGACCTTTAAATTATTCAGGGTTTTTTTAATTTAATTTTTTTATTTTTTGATATGTCATGTAGAGTAGGTGTCTGTCTATATCTGGATGATAACCTATTGTTTCAGGACTATTTTTGGCCAGTCCATATTCTCTCTACTTATTGTAATGACATTTCTATTTATTGTAATGACATCTCTAGCAGTTCACATATGTATGTGGTTGTATATCTTAACTTTATTCAGTTCTTTTGACCTTTCTCTTCATACCTACATTAATATCACAAATTTTTATCATATTCACCTTGTAAATAATTTCTATTTTTTAAAGGTATTTTTATTCCTAAGTATCATTTCAATATAATCTTGGTAAGTTTTGCCTTTTATTTTTCCATGTGAATTTTTAGAATCAGTTTATCAAGTTCCATAAATACTTTGTAGTAATTTTGACTGGTATTGCATTGAACTTATATACAGTTCTGGATATAGCTGATGTCTTGAAAGCATTGAGACTTCTTGTCCAGAAACATGAAATGAACTTCACTTACAGAATCAAGTTTTTTTATTTCTTTCCAGATTTTGTAATTTGCTTAGAAATACATACATACAGCTGATATTATATATTTCTAGGTTTCTGTGGTTACTATTAGTACTGTGAAATTATCTCTTAAAATTATACTTTCTAATTGGTTATTACTATTTTTGTTTGTTTGTTTTTTATTTTTAAGAGACCAGGTCTCGCTATGTTGCCCAAGGTTGTCTCAAACCCACGGACGCAAGTGATCCCCAACCTCAGTAATTGTTATTATTAAGGCTTGGTAACAATATTGATTTTTGCGTGTTACTCTTACATCCAGAAAATTAATGAATTCTGTTATTAATTCAAATAAATTTTAAATTATCTTAGCTATTCCATATAGATCTAGGGTGTCAAATCTATTAGCCATTAGCTATATTACTACTTAAATTAAAAGTAAACTTAAATAGATTTTAAAAATAAGACCCCAGTGTTACTAGTTTCATTTTAAGTGTTCAGAAGTAATCTGTGACTACTGTGTACCATATTAGCATAATTAGAAAACTTCTTTGTCACAACAAATAGGCTTATTGGAATGTGCTGATAGCAATAATTTCTTTCTAAGAATGAGTTTTTATTTTCTTTCTAGTCCTTAAATATTTAATGCCTTATTGTTAAAGCTTCTCATACAGTATTATTGGAAGCTGTAATTGTAGCATTCTTGTTTTATTCTCAACTTTAATGAATCTGCTTTTTATATTTACATCAAAAATATGATGTCCCTCTAGGTTTTTGGTAGACATTCTTGATTTGAGTAAGGAAATTCCTATCTTTCTCATTCACTGAAACTTTCATTAGGCATGATTGTTAAATTAAAAAAAAATACTTTTCTATATCAATGAGCTAAGCTTTTGAGTTTTACCTTTAGCTGTTGATGAAGAAAATTACATTGACAAATATTTTAACATTGAATCAGTTTTATATCCCTGAAATTATCCTGACTTAATCACAAAATGTTTTATTTGCAATTATTTTATTGGAAAATGTGTTATCTAGTAAGGGGTCAACCCTTTTAATTTTAAAATAAGAGGAACATTTGTCAATAAGGTTCCATCCACTTGTTCACAAACAGTTGCCCAGAGAACAAACTTTCATGAAAAGGGAAACACAGGGAGTATATTTACAAGTAGAAAAAGAAAAAAAAAAAGATTCCATACTCTCACAAGTGTCTTAAACAGAAAGGAACCCCACCTCTGCTCTGTGAAGACCTGCAGAGGCCTTTACCTCACTCCCAGTGTAGTTCAGTCCAAAGCTGCCAGATACTGGCCTTGTCTTGTGCTCGCAGTCACTGCAGTAAACATGATATAAATTTCACAACTAACATGATGTCCAACTTGGGCCTCTCCCTCCCTCTCTCTCCCTCTCTCTTCCCTTCCTCCTTTCTTCTCTCTCTCTCTCTCTCTCTCTCTCTCTCTCTCTCTCTCTCTCTCTCTCTCTCTCTCTCTCTCTCTCTCTCCCTCTCTCTTCCCTTCCTCCTTCCCCCCCTCCCCTCTCGTCCTCTCTGAGTCATCACAGCAGTTCAGCACTCTTTCATGAACGCCTCTCCTTGACCTTGATTCACCTCCAGACCTCTGAGTACTGCAACACTGGGAGCCCATAAGATTGAACTCTCAGGTCCTTTGTTTTCCAAAGCAAAAATGCCAGATCCTGTGGTCTCACACACCTTTCTCCTTTATTCCCTTCTATCGCCTACCTCTCCCTCCCTTTCCTTCCCTTCTCCCTCCTTTTGGTACTCCCTAATGATCCACACACCAAAAAAGGTCATTCTTCATGTTCTAACCCCTTTTCCTTATCAAAGAAACCTGTGAATCTTGATGATGGTATCATCAGCCATATCCTGGCATGATCAAGGTAGGGTTTCCCCACTTGGACCTTGAAACAATAGCATATGGAAGTTAAATCAGCATAATATTGGCCAAGTCTTACTTGATATTTACAATTGTGAAGCAAAGGGAAGTGGCATTCTACCTCCTGCATTTGAACTATAACTTCTTTTTTATTAAGTGCAATAATAATAAACTAGACTAGGACCTTCATGAAATGAAGTTGGAATTCTTCATGAAATGAGATGGAATTCTTTCCCTCTTTTTTATAATTTCTGGAAAATTTTATGTGAAATGAGGATTATTTGTTTCTGAATATTATTTAACATGTGGGAGGAAAAGAGGTATGAGAAATATTTTTCAAAAAGTTATTTCATTTAAAAAAATTTTTATTTCTACTTTTTCTAAGACTTTTTTCAAAATTGTTAATACTTTCAAAAATAATATCATGAAAGCAAGAATTTGAAATGAGTTCTCAGAGTTTTAAAATCTCTTTAACCTTTCCTAGTCCCATTGAGTTGATAAACTTTCCACTCAGTTAATAAAGTTTAATGTGAATCAACATCTCTTTCCTTTTTAACAACATGGAAACTTCTAAAAACCCTAGATTACTAGGGTTTTTAAATGTTTATGTCATCTTATAAGTCATTATTATCTAATGCTTAAATTCTATCCTCATTATTATTACTGATGCTTTTAATTGTGAATATCTTTAGATTTACTGTCATTTACCAGTTCATTTGCTTGCTAATTCTTACCTTGTACAGCAACTATTTTCTTTTGTAAGGGGGAAAAAAACACAAAACTTTTTTTTAGAAAAGAAAATTTTAGGAAACTTTTAAAAAGTTCGTAAACAGGATTTTAGGAAACTAGCTTTCTGAGACTAAGGAATATGGTATATGAGGGATGAACTTTCTCAGTCTTTGAATTTATCTGTTCTCAAGTTTCTATGATAAATTAGCTGGTACAATTTAGGTTGATGATCTTGCTTGACATTTTGCAGATGTCACTCCAGTGTCTCAACTGTTACTATTGACAAGTCTGTTGTTGGTCAAATTTTTGTCATTAATAATAATGATTTTCTCTAGTTACTGTGAAGAATTATCTTTTTTTCCCTGGAACAGTGAGATGCCAAGTGTTGAACTTACTCTATGTGTAGAGTTCAGAAGTCATTGTTCATCTTCCGTGTAAAGATCTGCAATTTTCACCAATTCTGGAATATTCTTAGCTTTGTTACTTTGCCTTTCCCTGAGTTTCTCTATTTTCTCCTTTTAGAAGTTCTTTTATGTATATATACATGCTTGGTCTTCTCACCTTTTTTTCACCTTTTTTTTATGTCTCTTAACCATCTTTCGTATTTATACCTCATCTTTCCTTGGTGACTTTGTGTAGTCTTAAATCTATCATTCAATTCATGAATTCCCCTGCTCACCTTAATCTAATCTTCTGTGAAATACATACTTTTTATTTTCAGAAAGATGTTTTCTTTTCTAGAAATTCTATTTGATGCATATTTAATTGTTTTGTTTTACTTGTTTCTTTCATCTCTTGAATTCAGCAAAGCCTAATGTAGTCATGATATTTTGTGATTGTTTTATCCCCTCATGGGTTAGGGACATTAATCATCCTGCTTAGTTTATCTCCCACTACTCATTCAGGATGGTTAATTTCCTTCGCAAACTTGTATTATAAATTGTTCAGGAAGGTTTGTTTTTCTCTGTGGGAATTCCATATAGCTTGAACTATGGACATGTTCTTCCAGAATAGGTTTACATTTACTCCTTCTAGGTTACTCAGGTATATCACCAACCAGAAATTATTATCATGGAGTAGGAAACTGAATATAAAGATGATTAAAGCCTATAAGTGTCTTATTGAAAATATTCTCAAAAAAACCAAGTCTCTGCTTCCTTTCTCACACAAGATGTATCACCAAAAATGACTAGAGAATCCCATACTTTTTCTAATGGAGCCAAGTCTCTTCAAGTTTTTAGACCCTTAGTCAGTATCAGCTGGAAGGAGAATTTTTTATAGGCTTCCCTATTTCAGCCAATCAAGAGATAGATGCTAGCCCCTTCTATGTTCCAAGTGACCTGGGGAGGAAAATATATTCTGGGTCACTGATCTAAGGGTTGCAGGCTCCTAGAACTAAAGTTGATTCTGCCAAACATAACACTACTTTTGATCCTGAGTTTTAATTTTACCCAGAAAGCTTGATATTTTCATTGACCTTCAAAGCAGAAGTAATTTTGTTTTCTACTTTCCCGAAGTGGGCTTGGTCAATTTTTCCTTAGTGACAAAGTCCATTACAACATGTTCTCATTACTGACCAGAAAGCAGAACATCAGAATGAGAGTGGCAGTTTGCTCTTCTTTACTCATCAACCTTGTAATGAAGATATCGAATAAAGTAAAAGAGAAGAAACCTTCTAAAAATGAAATAACCACTGACCATAACACCACAACAACCCAGCAATAAAGTCACTCACACATATAGTGGGTGTCTTATGTCATGTCTGAGTTAGAATTGCTGAGTTCACTGAACATGCACAGCAAAGCAAATGCCTTACAAGAAAATATCTCAATAAAATGTGTCTGCCACCTCCATCTTTGTAGATTGATTAATAATACTCAATGAGATCAAGACCAAAAATACTTGAAGACTTATTCACTTGAAAGTCAGCTCACACAGCTTAGTTTCTCTCTGGAAATTTGACAATTTGGGGGAGGAAACTTCCCCCAAAACCTATGCCTGTATCAATTACTGAGTGACTAAAGAAGTTGAGGTGCATTCATGCTATGAATTCTTAATGTAGTCATTAAACATAATGAAACCAATCTTCATATGCTGACACAGACTCTCTAAACCATTAAAATTGAAAAGACAGAAATTATATGTATAGAATACTCCCATTTTTGTTTACATAAACACATATTTTGACAGACTATACATGAAAGTATTCATATTGGTTACCTTTGGGAAATGAGATAGGAAATTTAAAATTGGAAAGAGATTAATTTCTTATATTTTATTGTATACTCAGTAATTGCATTTTTTTACATGCTTATGTACATTTTCTTCAACCCTCTACTCTTCTAAAAGAGTTCACTCAGCAGAGTTTGTCTGTTCTACATGTATTAGGGAGTTGCTCAAAATTTGTTCTAAAGGACATTAGTTCCATGAAATGCAAAAAACAAGTCATTGATAATCAATATGCTTTCTTTCCCAAATATGCATAGGAAACAGAAGTGAGCCAGGCTAAGCAGTTTGCTCAGCTACAGACAATATCAGACTTTTTAATATCCCCAGTTCATCTTATAGAAAATACAATTGCGCCCAAACTTATTTGACCAAAACCCTTTTTATTAAGGAGTATCTCACAGAACTAATGATCTGTGCAACTTGGGGAACTGTGGGAATTGGAATGAATCTAAGAAATATATCAGCCCTCAATATTCCTCCATACTCAGGAATCTCCCAGAGTGAGAGTGATCCAAGGTCTACTTGATATTGTTGGGTTTCTCTGAATAAAGAAATAGCTGTCCTCAACAGCCCCCTCCCACATGAACACCCAGCACACTCAGATCCATGATATACTAATATGAACACACATATCTTAACAAATAAATAGTTAGTTTCTTATTCTGACCCCTGGGATCATGCCAAGTTCTTGTCCAAACTAGAATTATGTGGAATTCTAGTGACTACTTAGTGGAGTTCAGAAAAGGAGAGCATTGTTCTTTTCAGCCTTGTAGAAATAATGGAATTTAATCACCTTTCATTTCTGAGACATGTGTGCTTTCCCTACTCCAAGAGAACTGAGACTGGCCGTTTGCCCATTCACCTGGTTCTCAAATCTCAGATTCCTCTCTTTTTATGAGCCTGTCCTAATATCATCTCTTTTCAAGTACAGCTGGTTCTTGAGGGGTGATTGATCTCATTCTGATATTCTCTCAGGCTTCATGCCACTGAGTACCTTATTTCTAACCAGAATGTCCATGTCAGTCTGGGTTCTTTATGATTATCTTTGTTACGACTGAGAAAGTTTTATTTTCCAATCGGAAAACTAACTGGTTGGAAAATATGCGTGAACATACATTCTGTCCTAATAAAGAGAACAAGCAGACCTACAGAAACAGCTACTGTTGTCACAGAAGAACACAGGACTGGGAATCAGAGAACTGGGCTCCAGTTGGAAATTCTACCACTTTTCTATTGCCACATGAATTTTATCTCCAGTCTTCCATTTTTTTTTTCAAAAAAAAAAAAAAAAAGATTTATGCAATCTGAAAAGAAAGCAGAATATCTAATCTTTCCATTAAAAAAAAATAAGAATGAAGTCTTGAAATGAATTATTGAAGTCATGGGCATGGGAGGCCTGGTCCATGGTGTTATTGTTGTAAATGTTTGCTTCTTTACCCAGCTTGTCATCAATATCATGTACAGTCAAACACGAACCTCCTCATTACTGCCTGTATGAATGTGAGGGACTTACCTCTCTAAACTTCATTCCCTTCTTTACAAAATGGAAGCAATTAGAGAACCTGAATCATCAGGTCATTGTAAGACTGCTGGGTTAATGTATGTAACGTGCTTAGCTAGTTAAAAGCACCCAATAAATATTAGTTGTGGTTGCTATTACTATTGTCATTACATGGTTCAGTGACTGCATAAACTGAGTAAGTGTATGGAGACTGGTGGAGTAGGATGTGGGACTTCCAGGAAGATACACCTACAGTACAGGCTGGAGGCCCAAGGTAGAGAATGCTATACTGACACATTGGTATTATTTACCTTCCTCTCCTCCTTGCAGAAGGAGGAGAGCCTCTGGCAAACCATAAAATGATTCCATTCTCAAGATTGGGATATGTTTTTTGTCTACCTGTCACCATTACCTTTGAAAAAGTCTTGTTTGTCATTTGTCCTCTTTTTAAAGGCGGTCACAGATGCTTCCTTCAGGAACTGTAAGGCTATTCTCCATCTCAGTTCAGGCGTGTTATCACCATGGCATCTGTGGGACCAGGAGTCACTGGCATTAAAAGCTAGTGGGTTTCTCTTCCAATGACTACATGGGAGCCATCAACCCAAAAGCTTACAGAAAGCAGGCAGCCAACATGCATGAGTGGTGCGAGCACAGTGGAGTTAGTGGGGAAATGGATCATGTGCACCTAAGGCAGGGCTTTAAGGGGCTTTTGCTATGCAGTCCAGCTTCACTGTGGCTGAGCAAGAATTGAGTATAATTTTCTTGTCTTTCAAGAGTAGTCAAAATCCAGAGTTTTATGTGTAATTTCTCTATTTTTAAATACTGGCAATAGTTTCTAAAATTATATAAAATTATCTTGTGAGTCAAAGCACATCTATGGGTCAGTCCCACTCATGTACTGTCATGGACCACCAGTTTGACTTTGCTTTGGAGTTGACCTCAACCATGTTCTACAAGGACAAAATAGTCTCACCAGAAAATAGCAAATGGAGAGACCATGTGTCTAGTCTCTCTCTTTGTCTCTCTCTAGCTTTGGAAATCCACTTCCCCTGTGCAAGACTGTGGTGTTTTCCTTCTTCAACCCTATCACCAGGCAAATTTGGTTGAGTCAATGGCATGAAAACCATTTTCACTTCAGGGAATTTCAAGAGAGAAATTTTGATCTCATATCATCTTAATGAAATTCCTAATCTGGGCAGTGTGCTGTACTCTAATATATACTAATATATGAGGTCGTTTTATGTCAGGTGATTCAACAATTTTGTGAATTAATCAAAATGGGAAAGACTTAAATGTCAAAATTGCCCTCACCTCGTTAATGAGATTGAATTTTAAAAATACCTCCATGTATACTTTCTCTAGGCAGAAATGTTCAAGTCTTCATTATTAACGAACATAAAAATGAGAACATCATCTTTCATCCATCCTTTCCTTGTAATTCTTACCAATTCCAGCTATCTTACCTCTTTTTCTGGTCTGTAAGCTCTCAGACAAACTGTGTCTGATGTTTGATCTTTGCTGTATCAGGCACCCTGCAAGGTGCTTGAAACACTCTGTACGTTCACAATGAATGGAGAAAAGGAGTGACAGCGAGATGCCAATCCCAGTTAGAGGAGCTTGCAGATTTGGAGAACTTAGTTTCCTATCATTTGATGGTCTGAAAAGACAGGCTGCGAAAGAACACTTTTGGACAAACTACTTACTTGGCTCAAATTGAGGACAGATTAGTGTAAGTGAAAGAATTTGAACTTTGGATACACATTTTAATTTCAAGGTCTTTAGGGAAAAGATCTTTTCCCCTAGAATGTGTCCTGAAGAAAATTACTTAATTTCTTTGCCCCAGCATTTTTATTCTCTGAAAAGAAAGTTTTCTTCCCCCTTAGGTTTTAAGGAACTAAATGAGAGTATGTTTCACACATTTGGGGGCACTTCTGTATACATATCTGATGCCTACAGACATACACATAAAGTAAGTCAGTTTAATTAAAATACATATGTTGCCACATTGTGTGCTTTCAATTATTTTATTTTGTGTACCTTTTAAAATTGAAATAACATTGGTTTACAATACTGTGTATGATGCAGAGAAATAGGTTCACACTTCCTCAGCTTTAGAGACAAATTTTTAATACTAATTTCTAGTGTATGAACATTTGCATTATTTAATGACAAATAAGCGGCACTAGGGCATTTTTTACTTAAAATATTTTCCCTGCCCATTTCCAAGAAGACCTACAACAATGTACAAAGTAAACACTTATATGTGACTTGTGACTTGTGTCCTTGCGTCACATAATCACTGCCTACAGGTCACATAGCAACCATGCCCCAAACTGGCACCATTAGATTTAAAGAGAATCTTAGTTTCCTAGAATAGTTTTTAAAAGAACAATAATAAAAAATATAGCTGGATCAACTTTGCTGGAATTGGGGCATTTTAGAACAGCCACCTGGGTGACTTCTTTGGCTCTGGTTCAGAAAAAGTTACTAAAAGAGCAAGCAGGCCTGGGGAATTATTTGACCCTTTGGCTTGTGGTGCTGGGGATAGATCCAAATGCTCGTGTGTCACTTCAAAAGCTGGCCAATGCCACAAGAAATCTGTGTGACTCACAAGTGAGGGTCATCAGCATGGAAAAGACTCACCCCACCATTATCTCAGCCTACTCACTCCTGTCTTAGGCAAGTTTGGTCAGCATTCAGGGGATGAGTGTGCTTTATACTGATGACCACACAGAACAAAAGAGCAAAAGAATAAGAGAAGGGCAGATTTCATTCTTCCTTCAGTTCTGATATTCTAGAAACACTTAGTCACTTAATGGAATTTGTCTATGCCCGAAGCGCTGAAAATCAAGTGAATGGAAATCAGTCAAATAGGTTTTGTGCAAACTGAAAAGACTGGCTTAATCATCAGTGTTTTTTCTTGAGCTCTGAGAAAGCAGCAAAAGTGGTGCCAAAAAGGATTTCCTCTAGATCATGGGAAGCTTTGTTGTAAAAGCATAAGAATTGGATACTTTTCTAAACAGGAGTGAACACTTTTTTGTGACCAGAAAAGCACTTGGATTGGGACAATGTCCAAGGAATATGAAGAGGTTCCCAAGTGAGCTTTAGCCTAAGTCCTTCCTCCTCAGACTGATGTATATTCTGACCTATTGCCTGTCTCAGGGGTAGATTAGTAAAATGGCACTACCTAGGCTCTCCAAGCCCTTCTGTGTTCCCAGATAGCCCTCACCTTCAGTTTGCGGATAGAACACTGATGCCCCATCCCACTTTCTGTATAAAACTCAGCATCATCTCTGAATATATCCATGAATTCTTGGTGACATTCTTTACTTCTGGTGACCTCTTGCTCCATCCAGTACATAGCTGTGACACACAGACCCCAGACTAAGACAGACCTGGAATCAAACCCTGTTTTTATGTAACATGGACAAATTACTTGACCTTCCTCAGACACGGTTTTCTCATCTATGAACTAGAGATAATCATAATTCCCTCCCAGGGCAATCATAAGTTAATGGCAGGATACTGATAAAATAATACTGACAGAGCCTTAGCTTGGAATCTGGCAGAAAATACATGACAAATACATGGTAGCTACAACTAGTATCCCCTTCTCCACATTACACTCCCCCAAATGAGTAAATAACTAGACATTTCCAGCAATCTTTATTCCAAAGTCCAGACAATCTCTATATTTCTTCCCTAAAGTGCTATAGTATAGGAACTATTCTTTTACAATCTGTTAAATCAGAAAATGCTGAAAAGTTAGATACAAGACATGTTACTTTTTTCTTCTTCTTTAGACAATGTTTGATGCATAAAGAATCATCGCCCTTTTAGTAAGATACAAGGTTTCCTGGTTCAATGAATGCAGATTCCCAACTTGACCACAGGTTGCGTGTATTTGCAAACATTTTACTAAGGAATTTCTATTCTGTGAGGGTTCGGTTTTTACACACTGATTGAGTAAATATTTATTGAGTGTCTGTAATGCACTGTATACTATGCTAGAAAGATCTTGGTCTATAAAGGAGGTAATATATGCAAGAGATCTGAGAAGGGTCAAATGAATTACATCTGTGGGTTTATTATTCAGGGTTTATTAATCTTTGGGTTTATTATTCTCCCCATTCCCAGTATTTCAGCTCGAGATAATCCTGTCATCACTGTAGGGTTCTCATTGTGTCCAGAAATCAGCTCATCATAAGGGCCATGGCTCGGTCAGGAACTTCCCAGCGGTCCTAACTGACATTTCTTAGAAATTGCACCTCCCACATTTCACCTCCTACCTCCAAAACGAACTTCTCTTGAAAAGGCATTGCATGGAGTCTTTCTTTTGCCAATTTGTGTTTAGCTATTTTAGTATAGCTCACCAAACCTTGTTTGAACATGGGATATGAAGAAATGCAAGCTGGACCTGGGGGACAGTATATTTTGGACAGGGTGCCCTAAGGCAAAGGAAAATATAATGAAATAACATTGTAACATCATAGTAGAAAAGCAGAAGCAACCCCTGAGGGTTTATGATGTCAGAGAAAACTCCATGGGGAAGGTGGGCTCTTAGTTCAGTGTTAAGAGCAGATTGGGTTTGGTTTAGGAATGTGCAGGGAAAAGACATTTTTGTTGGAAAGGACAGCACGAGTAGGAGTGCAGAAGTGGGAATGAGCATCATAAAATCAAAGGACTCCAGGCAACTCAGTGACTAGACTGACTGACTGACTTAGAAGATTTATGCTGGAGATAAGTGAACAGAGAGTGAAGAGGAGAAAGGTGGCCATGAAGCAAGGCCCTCTCAGGAGCCCTGAGGACCATGTTGGGGAATTGTGGCACTTCCTGAGCAATGCAGGGCGGGGGTTATAAATCATCCTTCACCTGGACCTATCACTGAGGGAAGAGATATGGAGATGGGATACTTATCAGAGGTCACCAAAGAAGGTGTAGACTATTTGGGTATTGGTGGCCAAGAGAGAGGGAAGGACAGAATCTGACATTTCCAGTTTGTAAATAACATAGGTGTTTGGGAGGCCTCAGCGGTTTTTTGTGGGCATTTTGCTTTTCAAATATCTTTCTTTCTTCTCTGTTGAAATTATTTCTCCTGTTCTTGTCATGTATGAAAACTGATCATTACAAAAGTACTACTGGCTCCTCTATTCTAGTGCTTCTTTCTTACCAAAACCACCGAAAACTTGCTAACTACAAAATGATCTGGTCCTTAAGGAATAATCACAAATGAGCAAACTATTTGAGACCTTGTCAGTTTTCTGCTTCCTCTCTCCCCACAGATTTTTAATCCCATGACAAGAGTGAAATAAAAACTATTTCTAATATCTATCACAGATTATTTTCTCCCTTACTTTTATTGGCAGGCAATGAGTTAGTAGTTAGGTTTATTTTCACCCTGAATTAGGGGTTTTCCTTTGAAATTTTATAACCGCTGTAATATTCTACACTTATTATTAATCTTTTTATTTAAATAGTGCTTTCATTAATGTTATTCCTCTTGGACTTTACCAAACAATCCTCTGAAACAAGCCTAGCAGGTATTATTTCCCCCCCTTCAATAGATGAGCAAGCTGAGACTAAGAGATATCATCTTAATTTCCACAGCCACCAATAACCTCTCAGTTCTGCTTATTTAATTATGTCCAATAGACTAGAGGCTGTTGTTGGGATAAAGAAGTTCAATATACATTCATGGTTATCTTCTTATAAAATTTTGGAAACCAATTTTGTAGAATTGTGAGCAATTTAATTACATGTAGTAGCCAAGTGTCTCACTAGATGACTATAATGATGAGCAGAACATAAGTCATTAGTTACTGTCATAATGTGATGCACAAGAATGAAAGGGTTGTGTCCATTTCTGGGCTCTGTGTTTTAAGGGGCATGCTGGCAGTTTCAAGTTTATCCAGTTTGTAAAAGAATCACTGGGAATATGAAAGGCCTTGGGAATCTAAGATGAAGGGGAAAGCCTCCAGGAGAAGAGAACTCAGAAGCAACCTTATTTGGAACACCTGGTATGTGGAAGAAGCTTCTCTGTGTTTCCAAGAATGGGTATAGAACAAATGAAAAGAAGTTATAGGAAAGAAGCCTCCAGCTTCATATAAGGAAGGACTTATTAACCACTGGAGAACAAAACATACATAAAATAGCATGTCTGATGTGGTCATGAGCTCCCTACTCCTAAGAGTAACCCAACATGGACCAACTGAACCCCTAGTTAGAGTGTTTCAGGGATAGTACTTCTGTCAGACTCAGTTTGTTTGCTAGCATGCTCAAAACAAGCATAATGTAATGGCTGAGAGGGAGTGTGGTGCAGAATTTGAGATTACAAGATTTAGAATCCATATGATGCTTGCCCTTAGCACCCAGAACCCATATGTCATGTGGTGAAGAAGCCAAGTCACAAGGAGGGCTAGTGTGTTGACCAACACCCCAACAAAGGCATCAGCCAACAGCCATCAAATACTAGATATTTAAATCCTTTACCCTTCAGATAATTCCAGTCCAACTTTGAACTATCCCATTGGCAACAGATGGAACCAAGATGAAACACCAAACCTTGCACAAAATGCAGATTCATAAGCCAAATGCATGTTATCACAGTAAACCAATAAGTTTGGGCATAGTTACACAGCATGCAATAGCAGTAACACAACACTTAGATGATCATTTGAATTACCATTGATCATAAAGACCACTTACAGGTGCTGAGTCAGGTAGAAGGTGGTATTAATTATAGAATGGGATTCAGGTGGGTTGGGTTGAAGAGAAGACTTAAGCTATTGGAAGAATGTGAATGAGAGACGAAAAGGGAAATTTGAGGACACAGAAAGAACACAATGAAGTCTAGACTTTCATGACTTTGTAGTACATTCCCTCCTCTATGTGATTCTGTAATTTTTCTAACTTGTCTGGAGAAGGCAGATAGACTGAGCAGGTCTTGGATCCTGGCAAGGTGGGAGAGACCGTGAGGGTTGATGGATGACTTGAACAGAAAGAATTAGAGGTGACTTAAAAACACCCAAGGGAACAGAATAAAGCAGAATCAACTAGAATATTTTTGGCTGTTGGAATGAATAGGAATCCTAGAGATTGTTTTCTACATAAGGGATTGAACAGACATTTAGAAGACAACTAAGCAATAATTGTATAGTACATACTGGATTTCAGAGAAGAGAGGTTAGGTTTGGTGAGAGAATATGAATAGATGATGTCTCTACAAAAAGTCTTCCCAGATAAGGGCAGACAAGGAGACTATAATAGAGGAGGCAGTCGCCTGTTTCCTTACTGCTATTCAGTTTAGAGTAAATGCATTTAAAAATGAAAAGGCAATGATAAACATTTGGACTGAAATCTTCAAGTGGTGATTTCTTCTTTTTTTTCAATAATTTATTTATATATGTATTTCATATCATTTTGATCCCTGGGGGTCACCCACCACCTCCCCTCCCTGACCGCTCCAGTTGGTCCTCACCCTCCCGTTGTGTACTTTCATTTGGTTATCCATATATTAGTGAAACCATTTGGTTTCTGTCTTTTTCTATCTGGCTCGTTTCTGTGATTTCTAATCAGGGTAACTGAAATCTCCATATACTCATCCTGCCCCTCCCCCCCATTCATTTCCTGCAGTACACAGCATTGATTATCCCCCCTACAGAAAAAGAAAAAAGTAATTTCAGCATCTCAGTAGAAGCAGAGAGCATCAGTCATAGAACTGACAGGGCAGAGGCCTCCCTGGTCCACTCAGGCCATGCAAAACTTTTGTGTCCCCTCTGAGTGCAGGCACATTAGACTGTGAAAGAGAGAAGACACTGATTCGGACAGCAATAACAGCTCAGGACTGGCCCCTGCCTGGATGTGACTCTCCTTACACCCTCCCCTCCCCACGCCTACCCCGTGGTCTAAATCAGTCATCTCAGCTGTCAGCAATGTTTTATTCCTCTTTCAGAATGCTGCCAAAATGCCAGTTATCTTGAAAGTTGCACCAGAGATATTTAGTAAACTTTAAATTTAAAAAGGAAGAAAAACACCAATGTGTTTTTAATTCTGACAGTTAGATAGGGGTTCTAGACAAAAAGAATGTCAAGTCTAGGTGAAATTGGTAGGTTGTGAAATGAACCTAGGAAATTTTTTAATGCAGGGAGAAAGAACATGTTCCTTCTGCAATTTTATTTGGCATTCATTATAAGACCCGGAACCAAGGCTGTGATTAAAGTCCAAGAATGCCATGTGTGTGGTGCATGAACCAAGAACCTGCTTGGAGTTGCCCAACCTCCTGTGTCTTGTGACTGTATAACAGTTAAAACTAAAGCAAGTCAATATATCTTATAACTGAAGGTGCTGGTAAGAAGGGAGTGTTACATGATCATCTAGTAATTTCATTCAGGAAGGTGTAAATTTATATCATGATAGATTAGATAGATAGATAGATAGATAGATAGATAGATAGATAGATAGATAGATAGATAGATAGATAGATAGATGATAGATAGATGCACCTCCCAAATGCACCCCACTCTTGTACAAGTTTTCATACTGCAGTTTCACACTTTCCTTATCATCTCTTTGTGAAGAGAAACCCTCACTCCTTATTATCTCATTGTCATCCCAGTGAGAAGGCTTTACAATCTTAATCTCTTTTGTTGTTTTTGTTGCTAAATTTACTAATTTATTTTCTTAATAATTTTTATTAAGAAATTATTATTATAAGAAATAATTATTATTTCTTATATATAATATAATTATATATTATATAAATATTATTATAAGAAATAATATAAGTTATTATTAATTTTTGCACAGTAGTTGATTTCTCCACCTCAAGTGTCATCTCCATAGTTCTCACACCACCATAACTCTTATGAGCCATCATCACAGTCCCTTATGCTCTTCCCTCCCCTGTTTTGACCTCTCTCCCCCCTCTATATTCTTAATCTCTTTTTCTATATATACATTTGTTCCTGAAGCCTCTCCTAACATGCCCATAAGTAATACTCATTACTTGATACCACCCTTTCTTCAGGTAACTCTTATTTACTTATGAAACCCACTGGACTTGATTCTAGAAAGAAGTTAGACCCGTCCAATATATAAAGAGCAATAAACTAATGATCCTACAGTCCTGAATGTATTCCTCCAAGACTCTGCCTATTGCTCTTTAACCACAGCATGAGGCTGGTCATTTGTTTTCTTGCCATTTTCCTGCCAAATCTCTGTGATAGTTCCAGCATTCCTAGTCACTGCCCTCTCACCAAATGTTTCTTCAATGGGCCAAATCAAATGGTTTTGACTAGTTGTTCAGTGACTATATGGACCCATTTTTTCAAATTAGGAAATACCTAGTGCCATTGTTTGAATGTTTGTGTCCCCTCAAAATGTATTTTTTGGAAACCTGATGCTGAAGGTGGTGATATTGGGCTGTGGTGCTTTTGGGAGGAGGTTGGAGTATGAAACACTCACACCATGAGATTAGTGCCCTTGCAAAAACACATCTCAAAGAACTAGCTTGTCTCTTCCACCAAGTGAGGACTCAAGACAAGTCTGCAATTGGAAGAGGGCCCTCACCCAACCAGGCTGGCACTTTAATCTTAGACTTCCAGCTTCTAAAACTGTGAGAAACAAATTTCTATTGTTGATAAGCTACCCACTTTGTCATCTATTGTAATAGCAGCCCAAATGGACTAAGACACATGGTTTATAAAAAGAAAAGGGTATACAATGCAAAATTTTCTTTCAACACCTAGCTTAATCATTTAGTTTCCTCCCACAGGTTTAATCCCATCTCCTGTTGCTAATGTTTTCATGGGGATAGGCCATGCATAAAAAAGGAAAACTTATACTATATTTTTAACACAATTGGTGGTGTGCTTTAACATTGCTCTGCATCTTTTCTTTTTTAATTTAATAATATACCTTGGGGAAATTTTTGCTTTTGTTACACATAGATCTCCTTTCCTCATTTTATTTCATGATTGCATAGTATTCTGCTGAGTCAATGTACTATAATGTATTGATTCCATTCTCCAAAATATCTTCTATTAGCTGAGTATTGTTGAAGACTCACATCACACTTCCTTTGCATTGCACAGCAGTTTGCATTGCTTATTGTAAATGCTTGATGCATAGGAAAGGCAAGAAGCAGTCAGCTTGGCATCCTCTGCCCTCTAGTTTCTTCAGGAAGAAAAGACATGAGGATGAGGAGGAGGAGTTGATTATCAGTTCTCTCCTTCATATTTATTTTGGGATTCTTTGCTCTTCAGACAATTTTTTCTAATGACTTTATGCATGGTACAAATGGCCTTTCCACTCATTGAGTGTGTATAAGATTGTGAACCTGATCTGGTTTATGTGGGAGAGTAGGAGTCTCAAACCCAAATACCTACAGGGGCTTGGAAGGTTACCTACAAGAGTGTAGTAATGTGGAGTGAGGGGTAAAGAAGCCAACTCTGCCTAAAGGGAAAGTTGGTTCCTAGGCGAAGTGATCTCTCTGGACATTGCTAAATCCCCATTGATGAAAAGCAACTGATGGCTTAAAAGCCTGTGGGCTAGATCTATATTATTTCATACAACCTCATGTGAACCTACTATTACTCAAAGTAAGAGTTAATTTAAAATAAGAAGGCAGAAATCTGAATCATTGTGTGAATTTACCAAATTTTTAAATGTAGACAAATCTTTCGTGCAACATAGGCCTGACAAAACTCATCTGCAAGTCAGATTCCACTTTAGGACCAATATTTTCCTACCATGTGTGGGTAGATCACTGCAATTTTATCTATATGAAGTCTAAGGCAGTTCAATCTATGATTTTGCTTCAAAAATTCTTCTCATTACTGAGACTTTCCATTGTGAAGGTGACCATCTCTACTTACTTTTGAGTTCCCTCCCATTCCAGGTCCTTGGATGTGGCTGTGTTGCTCAAGCCATCCTCAGTCGAGGACATTTTGGAGGAATCGTCACTATGAATGTTGGCTTTGCAATGGCAGTCGTAATGGCCATCTATGTGACTGGAGGTGTCTCTGGTAAGTTAGAGAATAGCAGTAACAACTCTTAATTCAACCATTTCGATGCATAAATCTTAATTTATTGGCAGCTCAACAGTCTTGCAAAGACATGCATTTGAATCTGTTTTTACAGATGACACCAAAGTTAAAGGCACCTGAAAATGGCAACGTGTGTAAAAGCAACATTTAGTGAGAGAGAGAGAGAGAGAGAGAGAGAGAGAGAGAGAGAGGGAGAGAGATGGGATCTAAAACTGAGAATAGCTGCTTCCTCAAATCTGACTATGGAATTGTGTTTTTCATCTGTTAGTGTGACCTTTTCCTTGTTCTACCTAGCCCTGGGAACCTGCTTCCCCATACCCAGTAAACTGATGGTGAGTTAAGGCAGTGAGGTTCCCTCCAACAGAGGCAAGTCCCTGGACCTTTATCCCTATTGACCAGAGAGCATGGTGCCCTGAAGCACAGCTGGAGTACAAGTCTGAGTCAGAAGGTTTGGGTTTAATTCTGCCCTGAGTGGTGACTTGAAGTCATTCTCAAAATTCTGAGAAGAAAAGGTAGTATTTAACACAGCTTGGGAACTTATGAAAGCAGCATGGACATGATCCAGTTTCCAAAGGCAGTTGGAGTCTTTCAGCACCTGGTCTGAGTGCTCAGAAACTAAAAGAAGGAGGGAGTAAGCAAGAACTGTGGACTGGGCAGCGAGAATGTTGTCATTGTCTTTCTCCTCCAAGCAATGCTCTTGAGCAGGTATTGTTGACTCCACTCTGCAGATAAAACTAGAAAACTTAATCCTCAAGAGGGATTAAGTAAATTGCTGGAAGTTCTACGGCTGTAAAGAGACAGAGCAACGATTTGACCCAGGTCTACATGACAGCTCATGTCCCCTATTACATAACATTTCCAACAGTTTGGGGAGGGCATTCCTGCAGGGCCTTTGGTAGAATGGTTCTTCTAGAAAATCCTGCATTTAAGCCAGCTGACCTGGTGATATAAACTGCTCCTGCAACGCTGCAGAGTAATTGTTTAGACTCCTGGGAGCCCCTCTTCGGGCAGGCACCTGGAGCATCCCTTGGCTGGCTGGCTGGCACTCTTTCCATATCACAGTCAGATTCACCCTGGGGCGGTGCAAGAAACAGATTCCTGTATGCAGGATCTGGCATGAGTAGTGTTTCTGTTCATACTCCTGTTGGGCCTTTGCTGTGACTGCGTCATGGAATAACAAGAATAAGCAGGGGCCACACTAAATGTGCCTAGGCCTGATCACAGTGCAAACCTTGGCACCAGGCACCAGGCATTTCCCAGCTTCAGACAAGTATGCAAGATGTGCTGAAACTGCGTCCCCCTCCCACATGCTCCCACTACATCCACACAAGTGTGGTTTCTACCAGTTGTGCAACACAAATTGGGCACATTCATTCTTGGCCTATGTTATAGGTGGAGACGTCATTTTGGAACATTGTCAAGTGTTTACTTAGAATAAGTGGGTCCCAGATCCTGCTTATGTAGTTAACCTCCTTCACCAGCACCCCTGTCCATGTCTGCTTGTGCTCATTGATGGACTTGGGGGTCTTAGCAGTCACCACTACAGGAAAGAGAGTAGGCACCAACATGAAGAAGGAAGAGAAGGAATGAGGAATGGTGTGCAGACTTCTAAACGGGTTACCGGACAGGGGGTGAGCCCTTGTGCTCAGAGGGCTAATGGCCAGAAACAACTTTCACCACAAGTCATTGCCAGGTAAAGGTCTGGAGATGACCAAAGTGTTCATGACAAACTGTGATCCCAAAACATAAAGAGAACCATTCCTGAGCCTGGCCTCTACAGTAACACTGGAAAAGGGAGCTGATCTCTCTCCGTTTGAACCCTTGTGCTGCAGGGATGCCCTGGAGAGCAGCTTTGGGAATAAGCACAGATATCACACCTGCCCACCAAGCATATCCATATACACCAGGGGAATGAAATTTGTGTGATGCCAGTGACTCTTTCAAGGGGCTGTCACTAATATGCAAGTTTATAGACCTGTGTGAGGCCCTCTCTGAGGAGTCCAAAAATAACTGATGTGTAGTAGATATAAATGGGAACCACCGTGCAGTCATAGGACTGCTAAGGTTGGCTGACTTCAAGTTTAGAATACTAGACATCTTACTGTGGGGGAGTTTCCCCATGCTTGCTCCTCTGGAGGTGCCTGTGATCTAGCCCATCAGAATGTACATCTCCCGGCACATCTCCCACAGTGTATCACTGCCTGCTTGTTCTTCATCCCTGCTAAGTTGCTTTTGATGCAACATTTTTATAAGTGACATTCACTGAAAAGAAAACTAGTGGTGCTTAAGGACACATACAAGAAAAAGGTTATCTCTAGCTGTAGGGGACTAGCTTGGAGCAGTACCTGGAGTGAGTTGGCTCTGGTCTCCCTAGACTTTTTTTTTTAGGACTCTGGCTGTATATCTGGACCCTTGACATGACTCATCTGATCATCAGGACAATGTTGGCACTGCTGCCTAACACAGCCATCCCTGATCCTCTCTTGCTCACGTTCTTTCCACAGCACTGGTCTGCTCTGCCCAGACTGCCTGGGGACTGAGGCAGTCTGGGGGACTGCCTATCTCTACCAGGAGTCACTTTCCTTATTGCTTTGCAAAGCTCCCTGCAGACACACCCTCTCTTTCCTGCTCTATAGATCACTGTGGTCTGACCTATCTGAATAAAGACTTCCTTTATTTAATTCTTCCGCTTTCAGATCTTGGACACCTACTAAGTGACTTGTATTGTGTGAAGTCCAAGGAAAGTAATGGTTCCTGCCTTAGGGTGTTTGTAAGAGATAAAATAGCAAAGACCTACCAATGAGAAGTTTGTACTTTGGAAACTAAGCAAATAACATCCCCATTGGTGGACTCATTGATTGGGGATAATATATTAGGTTCCCTTCTCCTTCTCTAAGGGGTGCTTCCTGACTGACTGGGTAGTAGCTACCCTCCAACCAGGCTCTGAGAGAAAAGGGACAGAGCTGGTTTCCAGAACTTTCTACTGCCCTATATACCATCCTCTCCTAACCTCTGTTTCTACCTTTCCTACTTAGCTATACTAATTCTAGAGAAACTATAAAAAAGCCTAGCTTTCTTCACAGTGAGCAGCTTCTAGAAACAAGCTCACCTGATGTGAAGGTTCTGTGAAGGTTCAAATGGCAAAATATCAGTACCTTCATCATCGCTCTTGTTTATATAATTATATCCACAGCCTAAAGGTCCACATTTCAGTAACATTTCAGTACAATCACAGTGAAAGTGACTATGACACTGATTCCACTTCTGCACAACATATCATCTGTAGTCTTCACACAAACAACCTTTGTCTTTAAGAACTGAGCCACATGCTCACAGATGGTTTTCAAAATGCTCTGTTTTTCTTCTGCCCACTGAGGCAAGAAGCTTTTGTAAACTTGATGCAGAAGATCTAGAAGTGATGTAGGCTCTAAAGTTCAACTAAACCTGGATTTGAATCCTTGTTCTTCCATTTACTAACCTTATAGCCGGAAGAAAGTTACTTCACTTCTGCACCTCCATTTCTCACTGTAAACTGGAGAAGTACCCATTTCTCTGGGTTCTTCGAGGGATCCACAGAGACCACTATAGAAGCATGTGGTGCAGGTGCCGAAAGTGTAGCTGCTGTCACCACACCAGCTAGGGAGATGGCATACCGTCCACAGGGCAGACTATCTGATCTTGTGACTAGATGCAAATCAAAGGAACTGACCTCTCCAGATATAGTTTAGGTTGGGGTGACAAAGTATTGCTACATTTCTGTGGTTTGTGGAGGGAAACTGAGGAGAACCTACTCAGACACTGCTTACCTCAAAAGAAATGAAGTCCTTTCCCTCAGTAAGTGGGTTGTTTCTCCTGAAGGAAGCACATCTTTTTTTTCAGTCCTAAGATTATTTTTCTGTCCTCTGAACATGGACCAGTGAACTACTAGGTATGGATTTTAAACTTATAAATATATTGTATGAGTACATTGACTTTTAAAAAAATATATTGAAGTTATTCATTTACATTGATAGCTTTGGTATAAAATTCAATAGGTAGATAGACAGGCAGATAGACAGGGCGGTGGGGGTGGGAGGAGAGAGAGACAGAGACAGAGAGAGCCACTTGAGCACAAGTTTATATATATATCTGATTCTTTTCAAAAAGTTAAGTGCCCAATAATGCCACAAGGATTATTAGTCCCCACTCACTCATCACACACACACACCCACACACACTCATGTGCGTGCATGTGTATGTGCACAACCCCTTTTTCTCCTCATGTATGCTTCTCTGCCTAGAAGACTGAGTTCTGCCGGAAGTCTCTATATAATGTTTTTTCTTCATTATAACTCTCCCTGACCTGCCCTCTGACATACCTGTCTCCTCTTCCTTGCAGGTGGCCACATCAACCCAGCTGTGTCTTTCGCAATGTGTCTCTTTGGGCGGATGAAATGGTTCAAACTACCTTTTTATGTGGGAGCCCAGTTTCTGGGAGCCTTTGCAGGGGCTGCAACCCTCTTTGGCATTTACTATGGTAAGTAAATGATAAGGACCCCTGAGTCCAGAGGTTAGAGAGCTGAACTTAAACTGAAAGTCAGAATTGCTTGGCAGGAAGATGTGAGATAAGCAAGAATAGGAGACACTCTACAATTGACAGGCAGTTCTAAGAGTTCTGAGTTTTAAAGAATGGGGCCAAGATTGTCATTAGGGCAAATTAATGATGCCTCTTAATGAAAATGGCCCCAACTTAAATGAGGGAGGAGGGATAAATAAAGGGATGAATAAAGGGTAAAAAAAGTTTATTGGGCTCTACCAGTACTACCTGTGAATATGCACAAAATAAGTAGGAGGCCAGTGATCTTCAGCTTTCTCTGATTTTACATGGAGGAGAGGTAATGGCAAGTGATGAAGGATTTGATGAACAAGTGTTTAAAGAAGAAATAAGGAAGAGTTATTGAAAGAAGGGGCATGACAGAGAAGTAGACAGGATGGGAAACCTCAGTCCCCTCTGTCCAACAGTCAGGACTTGACTGATGCAAGAGTCTTAGGAGAAAAGCAGAACTGGATGCAGACCCAGCCTCTAATTCTGTGTTGAGTCAGAAGTAGCTTTGTGCTTTAAAATCATTGTCAGAGCTTCTTGGCCTCTTTCCTCCTCTGGAGAATGGGGGAATTCAACTAGATGACTTCTAAAGCTTCAAATTAAACAGTCCTATGATTCTATGAACTCAATTAAAGTAACTACTTCTGCCGAACCCAGTATAACAACTCTCAAAGTGAGCCCTCTGGACTAGAATTTATGAGCCAAACCTTAAAGAAACACATTGTGGAAGGGAACCTCTTCTCACAGTGTGTTTTTCTGAGAAATGCCAAATTCAATGCCAGACCAAAACTGAGAGCCTACACTGGGTCTACACTGGATGTCAGGTACTGTTACCTCCTTTGATAAGGGCACTCCGCCATGGCACCTTCTGACTCTGAGAACCTTCATGGAGCTGTGAATTCTGCCTAGAGAAGGTTCAAACTCCACTTTGATTTTTGTTCAATCTCAAAAACCCAAGAAATCCCCCCAAACAAGACAGCTAGGGATTTGACTCAAGTTTGGAGTGAATCATCCAGAGCAGCCAGGGATTTCTAGCTTTGACCCACCATCCTAGAACTTCCCTGGGCATTTCTGAAACTACCACACTGTGAGGTAGAGAGATAAACAATACGGGTTTGCCAAGCAAAACACGCCTGCAGTTGCTTAGCACAAGAGCAGGACTCACTTAGTCTGATCTAGAGAACATTAACGTGCCAGAGTTCTGTCTTCCACAGATGGATTGATGTCCTTTGCTGATGGAAAATTGCTCATTGTGGGAGAAAACGCAACAGCACAAATTTTTGCAACATACCCAGCTCCCTATCTGTCTCTGGCAAATGCACTGGCAGACCAAGTAAGTGCCCCTTCTGCAAAGACCTAGTTTTGGTGAAAAGACACTATCTAATAAGGGATTACATAAGAGTATTGTGGGCCTATCAGAAAGAAGAGGTTATATCTTCAAAGTCAGGGGTCATAGGCAGAGCCTTTTCTTGACAAAGTTTTGCCTTTGCCCAAGTTGATGCTGTTAATGAGGTTGCTGCTTCCTCCTTGATATGTACACTTGCTTCAATCAGTCATAAGTAGATGATTGGGCATTTGGAGTTTGCTTCACTATTACTGTCTCTCTTGTGCATGTGATCTAAATATGGAGGTGACAAAAAAGGACATTTTTACTCAAAACAAGAACTGTAAAGTGTGGTAGTTGAGTCTGGATCGATCATAGATCTTCAACATTTATGTGTTTTGTCCCCACTCTCAAGATTGCTAAAAGGGAAAGATGGAAAGAGGGCAAAGAGACAATTGAATGCAAGATGGTGGGGTTCAGCCGGGCACGGTGGCTCGTGCTTGTAAGCTTCAGCCTATGAAGCGGCAGGGGCTAGGGATCGCGGTTCGAGTCCCGCCTGGGGCCCGTATAGTGAGACCTAGTTCCAAAAAATAGCTGGATATGGTGGCGCATGCCTGTAATCCCAGCTACCTGGGAAGCTGAGGCTGGGGATTGCTTGAGTCTGTGGTACCCTGGGCAACGAGAGCCTGCGGTTCCATGGGCAAAAATAGCAAGACCCAGTTTCCAAAAAAAAAAAAAAAAAAAAAAAAAAC
>PVHY01007435.1:0-67443 GCA_004024945.1 Uropsilus gracilis
TTTTTTTTTTTTGCCAGCCATAGTTGTTTCCCAAAATGTATTTCTGAGGTTAAATTCATGAAGGGTATTGCCCAGGTTTTCTTCTATGTATTTTATGGTTGCAGTTCTCACTTCCAGGTCCTTTATCCATTTTGAGGTGTAAGGGTGTTGTCCTGGTCCATTTTTTACATGTTTTGATCCAGTTTTTCCAGGACCCATTGATTGAAGAGGCTATCCTTGTTCCACTGTATTGTTTTTGCCCCTTTGTCAGAGATTAGTTGACCATCTATTGTGGTTTTATTTCCGGGTATTCAATTCTGATCCACTGGTCTGTTTGTCTGTTTTTGTATCAGTACCGTGCTGTCTTAAATATTATGACTTTGTAGTGTAGTTTGAAGTCTGGAGTAGTAATACCTCCATTCTCTCTTCTGTTTGTCAAAAGGGTCAAAAGGCTATTTGAGGTCTTTTGTTGTTCTGTATGAATTTCAATGATTTTTGTTCTATCTCTTTAAAATATGTCATTGGGATTTTTATTGGAATTGCATTGAATCTTTAGATTGCCTTTGGCAGTAAGTATGACCTTTTTGATAGTGTTCATTCTTACAATCCATGAACAGGGAAAGTCCATTTTTTAACATCATCTATTTCTTTTAAGAATTTTTTATAGTTTTCTTTGACTAGGTCTTTTACTTCTTCTGGTGGATTAATTCACAAGTATTTAATTTTCTTTGGTATGATGGTAAATATGGTGTTTTTCCAAGTTTTTTTCTTCTTCTGATTGGTTCTTTGCATATGTGAATGCTGTTGATTTTTGTGTGTTGATTTTGCATTCAGCTACATTACTGAATTGGTTTATTATTTCAATTGGTTTTTCTGTCAATTTTTCTGGGTTCCCTACATGGAATATCATATCATCTGTGTATAATGATAGCTTTGTCTCTTTTCCTATCTGGATTCCTTTTTATGTCTTTCGTTTGTCTTATTGCCCTAGCTAGGACTTTCAGAACTATGTTGAAAAGGAGTGGAGAGAGTGGGCATCCTTGCCTGGTTCCAGACCTTAATTGAAATGGTTTCAGTTTTTCCTCATTGAGGATGATATTTGCTGTGGGTTTGTCAGGTTTAGCTTTTATTATGTTGATGTATGTTCCTTTTATACCAATTATTTCCAGGTCTTTCACATGAAAATATGCTGAACTTTATTGAATGTTTTTTTTACGCATCTATTGATATGATCATGTTTTTTGTTTTTCTCTTTGCTGATGTAATGGATTATGTTGAAAGAAGATCAGACTTCAAATTAAGAAATGTGACAAAAGATAAAGATGGCCATTACCTAATGGTTAAATGGTCAATCCACCAAAAAGACACAATAAACAAAATATACACACCTAACAAGGGAGCACCAAAATTCATAAAACAACTACTAGTAGAACTGAAATCAAATATTGGTGAGAATACATATGTGGTAGGAGATTTTAATATCCCACTCTCAAAAACAGACAGATCAACAAAACAGCAACTACACAGACACAAAAGCTTTGAAGGAAGAGCTAGACCAAAAGGACCTAATAGATAAATACAGGACACTGCACCCCCAAGGAAAAAAAACACACTTTCTTTTCAAATGCACACAGTTCATTCTCTAAAATTGACCATATATTAGGCCACAAGACAAACCTGAACAAATACACAAAGATGAAAATAATACCAACCGTTTTCTCTGATCATAAAGTCATCAAACTAGAAATCAACAATGAAAAGAAAATATTTAGGTGAGTAAACACTACATGAAGGCTGAACAACAGGCTTTTGGAAGATCACTGGATAAAAGAGGAAATCAAAGAAGAAATTAAAACCTACATGGAGACAAATGACAAAGACAATGCAACATTCCAAAATGTGTGGGATGCAGCAAAAGCAGTATTAGGAAGAAAGCTCATGGCAAAATAGGCTCAAATAAAAAGAATTGAAACAGCCAAAAGAAATACTCTAATCTCCCAACTTGAAGACCTAGAAAAGGAGCAACAAAAAAATCCAAAACCCAACAGAAGACAAGAAATAACAAAAATAAAAGCAGAGATTAATGCTATAGAATCCAAAAAGACCATTGAGAAGATAAACAAAATCAAATATGATTCTTTGAAAAAATACATAAAATTGATAAACCCCTTGCAAGGCTGAGAAAGAAAAGAAAAGAGAAAACTCAAACAAGATCATAAATGAAAAGGGAGATATAACAGCAGATCCAATAGAAATCCAAAAGATAATTAGAGACTACCACGAAAATCTATACGCAAACAAATACAGCAACCTGAAAGTGATGGACAAATTCCTAGAACAATACAGTCATCTAAAATTGAACAAGGAAGAAATAGAAAACTTAGACAGGTCAAATATGACGAGTGAAATTGAGGCAGTCATCAGAACTCTCCCTAAAAACAAGAGCCCAGGTCCAGATGGTTTCACAAATGAATTCTATCAAGCTTTCAAAGAGGAACTAACACTGGTACTGTTAAAACTCTTTCAAAAATTTGAGAAAGAAGGAAAGCTACCAAATACCTTCTATGAAGCAAACATTACACTAATTCCAAAACCAAATAAAGATAGTGCAAATAAAGAGATCTATAGACCAATCTCCCTAATGAACACAGATGCAAAAATTCTAAACAAAATCCCAGCAAACCGAATCCAACATTGCATAAAAAGGATCATCCATCATGACCAAGTGGGATTCATCCCAGTGCCACAGGCATGGTTCAACATCTGAAAATCAATTAACATCTCCTTTTTCTTGCTTAAGTTAATTTGAGTTAGCATCTATGATGAAAGAACTGGTCTTCCCTTCATACATCTAATTCTACCAAATTAAAGTGTCAGCTTTTATCTCTTAACCATTACAGGCCTCCAGTTTATAATATACAGAAATTCAGTGAATAATCTATGTCTTTTCTTGGCTGTTAGGAATAAAATACTTAGGCAGGAGCTTTATTTTGATCTTCAGCAGAACTCAGCAGTCCTCATAGTGATTATTCTAGAATCATAGGTCAAACACACACACACACACACACACACACACACACACACACACACACACAGGATCTGTTTAGATATTAAATTTTTATGTCATGACTTCTTTCCACATTTGTATCATTTTTTCTTCTTTAGCATGTTTATTTGACTTGGTGATGACCTTCAGGTCTTATAACTTTATAGTTGAAAACATTTTACAATTAGTTCTACTGATTTTCAAGTAGAAATGTAAACTTTTCCGCTTTTATATTTTCCACTTCTTGAAATAATTATATGTGTAATGCAGAAAAGAAGGAACCTTTATCTAGCAAAACATAAGTAGAACTCTTTAAACACATAAAAATATCAGCTGTCCTGTAGGTGTTATTGCAAATGTACAACACTTACATTGTTTTACATATTCATAGAATGAGAATGCACTATTCATTTTATACTCTATAAATTAATGTTTGTTTTATCAGATCATACAACAAGATATCTTTCTAAAAGTCTAGTTCCATAATCAATTAGTCCATATGATGACAATACAAGAAATAAGTCA
This sequence comes from Uropsilus gracilis, assembly GCA_004024945.1. Lineage (NCBI taxonomy): Eukaryota > Metazoa > Chordata > Mammalia > Eulipotyphla > Talpidae > Uropsilus > Uropsilus gracilis. The sequence goes on from PVHY01007435.1 coordinate 3,551, forward strand.
TATTGAGATTGAAAACCTGATATTTTCTAAAAGTAGATCTTTATAGATACTAGTTTCTGTTCTTAGTATCATTACACTTAAGACAAGTAATAACACTGTAATAGTACTCTTGAATTTAAATTTCTCAAAGTCAGGAGTTTTCTAGACTTACCATTGCAAAAAAGATATTGAAAAAATCTACTTTTGTGGGTTTAAAGTTTCCTCATGAAGTCTGATTTACTCTTCACATGTGACAATCAAAATGTTTCCATTTTAGAATGGAAAAATTTTAAAAAATAATGGTCAATAAATACAAGAGGCAGCAGAATTAAAATCTCATCAAATGAGCTCACAAATTAAATTTTCCAGTCCCCTCTGCTGTCTTTCTGTCTCTGTTTTGCTAGGTGTTAATAATTTTCTGGCCTGGTTTCCCATAAACTACTATGCTATTTCTATATAACAAATCTATTCAAGCCCAACACACAGTATCTTCACATTTCCTCACTTTCTGGTATTGTCTATAGGGATGTTACACTTTAATTTTTTTCTAGATAATTCAAATTCAATCTAATTTTGTCTTAGAGGAAATGAAGAAGTCTTCATCATTTTTGAACATAGAACTTCAATGAGATCTCTACCATAAACAATTTTTATGTGTCTTTATTACCAAAAGTTGTATCAGCAACACTTTCTTTTTCCATTGACCTAATTGATACTTGCTTACAAATTATTTTATATTAAAATCTCATACATCATTATTGTCATGTAATACATATTTTAGTAGCATATTTATAAACTATAGAGAAGATTATTACAATAGATTTGTTGCAAATTCATTTCCATACATAGAAAATGTGATTATCTGCAGTTAGAGTTTGGTTTGTTGCTTGTTTTCTCCCATGAATTATTAATACCCAGCACAATGCCTTACACTTAGTAGCTCCATAATTAATAAGCTAATGAAGAAATAAGCTAAAATATGTGCTTAAATTAGGTTCCTTTCATGGTTTCACATAAGCTGCACATGTTTGAGTCCAGACTGCCTGAAAAGCAGGCTTAGTTTGGCATTATATCAATCATTCTCCTCATTTTTTCTTATTAAATCACTTATTGGGTGCCATTGACCCTTAAATCTCCTTGTCACATTTTCTAAACCTCTCAGCCTCTTTACTAAAGTTAAAGTTGCTAAATCACCAGTGAATTTGATACCAAAATTAAATTGGCTGTTTATAAATGTGTCCTTAAAAAACTATTGGCCATAAAATGAAGTGAAAAAGAAAGAATGTTCATTTGGCTTAGGTCTACAAAATGTTTTAAGACAAACTTAGTATTTAAATACTAAAATATGTCAATGAATTAGTCACATGTATTTAAAAACTAAGACTGACCCAGATATAACTCATTTCATGAAAAAGAGCAATATTTTACTCAAAATACATGAAAATTGACTTAGAAAACTGTGATGCTCTCGGAGACTACATTGTGGTTCTAACTCTTTTGGTTGATTCACTTCTTTAGAGCCTCCAGATACATATTTACTAATAAGTTTTGCTCCCTCGTCTTTTATGCTTGCCAATGAACTACTTCAAACCTACTTCTTTTTTTAAAATTTCAATTTATATATAAATTTCATATCATTATAATCTCAGATTTCTTCTAAGTACATCAATGTCATCATAAAATCATCATATTTGTCATTTTTAATTGATGAGTAATATTCCATTGTGCATATATACCACATCTTTTTCATCCAGTCATCTGCTTTGGGTCATTTAGGTTGCTTCCAAGTCCTTGCATTTATAAATAGTGCTGCAATAAACATCCAGGCACAGGTGTCCCTTTGTACCCACATTGAGGTCTCTTTTGGGTAGATTCCCAAGAGAGCAATTGTTGGGTAGAATTTAGTCTCATTTTCATTATTTTGAAAGTCCTCCACACAGCTTTCCACAGTTGTGGAACTTTTTACATTCCCATCAGCAGTGTAAGAGTGTTTCTTTCTGTTCACATCCATGCCAGCATTTGTTGTTGCCCATTCCTTGGATGTGGGCCATTCTTATTGGTGTAAGGTGATATGATTTGCATTTCCCTTATTACTAGTGATGTTGAGCAATTTTTCATGTTCCTGTTGGTCATTTGTATTTCCTCTTTGGAGAAGTGTCTTTTAGTTCTTCTCCCCATTTTTTGATTGGGCTTCTTGTTTTGCTTTTGTTTAGTTGTGTGAGTTCCTTGTAGATATTCTTTATTAAACACGTATTGCTCTTGTGGAGGGCAAATTTTTTTTTCCCATTCAGTTGAGCTTCTTTTTCTTTTTCTGTTGTCTCTTTTGCTATACAGAAGCTTTTTAATTTGATGTAGTCCCATATGTTTAAGGGAATGGACATTCCCTGTCCATGGTTTGGAAGAATAATATCATCAAAATGGCCATCCTACCAATGACAATCTACAGATTAAATGCAAACCTGATAAAAATACTGATGACATTTTTTAAAGAGATAGAATAAAAATTACTGAAATTCATAAGTAGTAACAAAAGACCTTGAATATCAAAAAGCCTCCTACCAAAAAAAAAAAAGGAAGAGAGAGAGAATGGAGCAATTCCAAACCTCAAACTATACTACAAAGCCATAATAATTAAAACAACATGGTACTGATACAAAAAAAGACAATCAGACCAATGGAACAGAATTGAGTGCCAGAAAATAAAACCACACATATATAGTCAACTATTCTTTGACAAAGGAATGAAAAACTTACATTGGAACAAAGATAGCTTCTTCAATAAATAGTGCTGGGAAAACTGGACTAAGATATGCAAAAAAAATGAACCAAGACAACTCTCTCACACCATGTACAAAAATCAACTCAAAATTGATAAAAGACTTAGATGTCAGACCTGAAGCCATGGCATACATAGAGTAAAGCTGGGCAAAACACTCCATGAATTACAATTCAGAAACCCCTTTCTAGAATCATCTACAGATGGCAAAAAAATCAAACCTAATTCTGAGTCAATTGTTCTCTCAATTTGACCAACTTTTGTACCCAATACTGTATCAGTCATCAACTATTGTTCAATCCCAAATATTCCAGGAAGCAATCTGACGAGTTTATCATTCTGCAAATATTTATATATGTGGATCATAAATTATATCTAATCAGTATTGATCTCCCCATACACCAATATGTTTAGTTTCTCAGGGGAAATTATAAATAATAAATATCACTTAGGTAGTAAGAACAACAAACAGAAATATACTACAAGGTCATTATCAGAATATGTGGGCTATTGGTAAAAGCAGTGAACTGTAAACAATTGTATATTTCTTTATAGATTATTGGGACTATTTTAACATGAAATGATGAAAATACCTTTAGATTCTAAAAGTAGATCTTCAAAATATTATCACTTGAAGTTTATCAACTTTATACAATCAGAATTCTCATTTACTACACTGCTATTTGTAAGGGAATTACCTCATCATTACTATAATTACTATATGTGTTTCTCTTTGAATAAATATGGTTAATGTATATTATTAAGGTATGATTCTCTCTTGAAATAGTCTGATAAAATGTTCAAATGTAGGCAATAAGAAAGAATGGACTGAAAACCATTTTCTGACTCAGTAGACAATTAATTTAGGTATATAGAATATAATACAAGGTGTTGATATGCGATGAGTTTAAAAGATAGTGGCAGGCATTTAAGTGACACAGTGAAACATATTTCTATGTTTAGAATTTGATGACCATAAGCTAGAAACCTACATAATGCAGGAAAGTGGTCATTTACCCCCCCCCCAAGTGCTCATATCAACGGAAATTAAAATTCAGGCTCTAGTAACATTGCTTATAGATGCTGTATAGGTAGTAGCCATATTTATGTGTTAAAGGTAACATTTGTTTACACTACTACTAAAGAAGAGTGAATTTTTAAAGTATTCTTCCTTTGTAAAATTTTAAGATATTGTAAACCTGAAAAATAGTAGTGTTTATTTCTCTCTGTCTTGGTTAATTTGAACTGCTAAAACAACTTTCTATAACCTTGGAGAATTTAAGCAATAACTATATACTTCTCATTGTCCTGGAGGGTACAAAGTCCAGGGTCAGGATTCAGTAGAAAAAAAGTTTGCTGATTTGCATACAGTTAAACTCACATTTTATTTTCACATGGTATAAATAGAGTAAGCTACATCTCTGGCTTCTTAAAAGAGCATTGATTTTTTTTCATGAAAATTTCACTTTTATTCACTAATCACTTCATATAGAACCTCCCTCCAAATAACATCATATTGGGAATAAGGGTTAGGGTTTTGACATACAAATTTGGAGAAACATCAATAATTATTTTATTGTTTTCTGTTAAATTTTGAAAAGCTCAAATTTTTCTAATTATTTTTGTTCATATATTTTGTGCTATCAGTACTCATTACCTAGTATTCTTAATCCTCGCATCTCTAAATCTTAAACTATCCCAATTCTATACAGAATTACCTAAGGAAATATCTATCATACACCTTGGTGTACAAGTTTAGGAGAGTAGATGAGCACTACCAGTCATCATCAAAGGAAAAAAATTAAGGAATTAACCTATAAGATTCTAACTGGGTTGTTTGCAATGACTGTTTGTTCAGTTAGGAGAACAAAGATGATGCTCTAGACTTCACTCCTACTTCCTGACAACTTGGGACAGGTACTGATCTCATGAAGAATGTTGAGTCATGAATCATAAAACATAGAGAGGAAGATAGCAATGGTACTACAAACATAGGTAAAACCCTTCCTCTGGAAGAACATTCACATCAGTACCTGGGTGCCTCCAACTCCTTTTCCATCCTGCTGATGAACAATTGCAAAAAAAAAAAAAATAATAATAAAAAAATTTTAAAAAAATGAAACCAAAATAAAAGCAAATCACATCACTAACTTAAGTAAACTAAAAGCAGTCCAATCGTGTATATTGCTGCTACAATAAAATTTTTAAAATAGGGAAATTTAAAGTAGAAGAAATATAATGCATTCAACTCAAGATCTCAAGGGAATATGACATCAAACAGACAGCACCACTTTCAAGAATCCAATCAGAAAGAGATGGAAAATTATATCTCCTGATCGTCTGATCAGATAAAAATTTAAAAATATTACTTTAATAAGAAAACTAAAGTTATGGGGAAAAGCTCAGATAGTCAAGTGAGACTAATACAGGGATTTCAGAAATGGTAACCATGGAGATACAAAAAAACAAAACAAAACTGAGAAGTGAAATTAACAAATGAAAGGTAGATTAAAACTTTAAACAGTGTTGTAATAAGATACTTTAAAATGAAATCAAGAATGTCATGAAGATCTGTGATCACAGTAGATCAAACAGAGAATCAAATCAGTGATCTCAAAGACAGTCATGTGTATAGAAAGTACACAGATGGGATAAGTGAGAGAAATAAGATGGGGAAAAAGGAAAGAAATTAATGAAGCACTTCAAGAACAATCAGACTTTATTAAGAAAATCAACATAAGGATAATGGGTAATAGAAAGCGAAAGAGAGAAGGGAACAGAGAGATTATTGAAAAAAATATAGAGAGAGAAAACTTTGAAAATCTCGGAAAGGAATTAAATATATAAGTCCACAATGATAAGAGAACACTTATTTATCTAATTGAAAAGACAACTCCAGCAAGTCATGAACTAATCATAAACAATAAAGGTTTAGAGAAAATAAAGAATATTGAAGGCTGTAGGGAAAAAGAACCAGTAACTTATAAAGACACTCCCATCAGTTTTTCGTCATACCTCTCAGCAAACATTCTGCAGGTGAGAATTGATGACATGTTATAAATACTCAAAGAAAACAGCCGGCTCAGAATACTATATCTTGTGAGACAACTCTATTTCAGATAAGACTGAGACCAAAAGGTTTCCTAGACAAATGGAAGATTAAAAAATATTCCAACACTAGATCTCTACTACAAGAAATGTTGGAATCTCTTATCTACATTGAAGAGGGATAATTTTGGCAAAAAAAAAAAAAAGAAGAAGAAAAACCAGAAACTTACTAAGACAAAAGGAAAGTAACATGCCCTCATATATCAATAATAATCCTTAATCTAAAGGGACTGGAATCTCCTATCAAAAGACATAGGGTGACTAGCTTTATAAAAATATAAAACCTGATTTTCTATTTTCCTAGGGGAACCCATATAATCTCCAAATATAAATATAGACTCAAGGTACAAAACAATCCTACAACAAAATCCTATAGTCCTCAAAAAAAGGTGGGTATGACCACATTTATATCAAACAAAATTAAATTCCAACTAAGAATAGTTGGTAGGAGATAGAGCTGGGCATAAATAATTATTTAAGGATGATTAAATTAATACACCCAGAACACATGTTGCACCAAAAGTTTAAGCAGTCAATCATGTAAAGAAACTATTATCAAATCCAAAATGAGAATTGACCATGACACAATAGAGGTAGGGAATCCAATACCTACTTTAATCAGTGAACAGATCAACTAGGAGACTGTCAAGGACTCAATAGTCTTAAAAAAGAATTAAACATCAATAAGCAGGGAGAAGATTCAGTATACCACCCCAGGGTACAGGACCCACCATATTCATTTTAATTTTCATTTCTCTGATGATGAACAAAGATGATCTTTTTATCATCGTGTTTGCCATCTCTGTTTTTTTGTTTTGTTTTTTGGAAAGAATTTTTGTTTAGTTCTTCTGCTCATTTTTGATTGGATTATTGTTTTTTGTTTGTTTTCATTGAGTTACATGTGTTCTTTTTAGATCTCGGTATGAGTTTTTTTGTCAGATGTTTACATGCAAAACCACAAAAAGATACCATCTCACACCTGTGACAGTGGTCAAAATCAAAAACAGAAAATGCCGGAAACCTGGTATAACAACATGTTAGAATAGTGGATGGAATTAACCTCTCTCCTATAAACAACTCAAAGAAAGAATGATAGAATCTCTGAGCAAAATCAAGACACTTCAAAATGGTTATACATTGTTGCCAGTCAAGCAACAAAAAGGGAAAATTAAAAAAGAGCTGTGGGCATAGGGCTGTACCAGTAAACCTATCCTAACTTCATTGGTCAAAATTTCTCAACAGACTGGACCCAACTTAGATTCCCTAGTGTCTCACCCTATATTTGCCAACATAGAACTGAATTGAATAGTGCTAAGAACAAAAAAGACAAGTGCCTTACCATTTCACTTATTTGTGGTATATAGAAATACAATACAAATGGTCAAGGAAAAAAGAAAACCAATAAAAACCCTGGAAATCAAACTTTAGAATTAAGGTTATTAATGTGTTAAGAAAAGGGTGGATAGTAAGGTCAGGGCAGGACTTATTTGACAATGTTGGAAGATGTTGGGTACCTTGGTGGTGAATGTAGTGTGCTAACATTCTGAAGGAATGTGATCTCATACTTTTAAATCATATACACTACTATAAGCTAATGTTGCTTTATAAAAAATCTCCAGAAAATTCTATGAACTGAGTGTATGGATATATTGTATAATCATATATAATCATTTGTGGGGGTTTAATTATAATCATTTTTTTTAGGGCTATCCAAAGTTTGGTTCATTGAGAATTGATTATCATTTAAAAAGCAAATTAACCTGATCAAAAAATGGGCAGAAGAAGAAATAGACCACTTACCAAAGAAGACACACTGATGGCCAACAGGCACATGAAAAATGCTCTTCACTTATAAACTATGAGAATTAAATCAAAATCACAATGATAATGGGGAAAAAAAAGAAAGAGCACAATGGACCATGGTGGAGGACTATGCACACTTTGGTAGTAGGAGTTCTATAGTGACTATACATGAAAGAACAAATCCTAAAACATCAAGATGCTAACAGGGTCAATTACAAAACACACACACAATGAGATACCACCTCACATCTAGAAAAACTTACCATTTTGAAAAAGAATAAAGACATCAAGTGTTAGAGGAGTGAAGATAAGGGTAATCTAGAACACTGTTGGTAGAAAGTAAACTGGTTTAGATATATGGAAAATAGTATGGAGGTTTCCCAAAATATTAAAAGTAGATCTACCATATGATCTAGTAATTCCATTCTGAGGTAGATAAGGAAATATTGGTTCAAAATGATATACGTGTTCCGATAGTCATTGTAACATATTTTTTCTTTCCAAGTTATGGCAGCATTGTAAGTATTCAAACACTCAAAAGTAGATAAAAAGATGTGACATAGATATACAGGGGAATACCTCTCATTTTTAAAAGAAAGATGATATCTTACCTTTTGTGAGAATATGGATGGAACTAGAGAAATCTTAGGAGAAAAAGATCAGAAGAAAAAAAAAAATACAAGATGATTTTTTCACATATGAAGTATAAAAATACAAAATAAACAGAAAAAAATATACTAAAATAAACTCAGAATAAGGATACCAGCTGGGAGAGAGGTGATGGAGGGTTGGAAGTAAAGGTGTAGGGGGACAAAAAAACTATGGTGCAGGATTATTAGTTCATTGATTGTAAGTGTGGTATGAATGGACACCTGAATATTTGTGCCCTTAGACTCCTAAATTATATGCAATGATGTAAACTAAACAATATTTCTCTATAAAAATACATTATTATAATCAAAAATAAAATATCAAAATTCATCTATTTAAAAATAGTTAAATTTTAGTTTGTATAATAGAGATTGCTGAACTCAAAATTATATTTGATTTTTGATCCTGTTTGAATAATTAAGATATAAGTAATCACTGCTTTTAGTTAGCTGAGCTAGCTATTTCCATGAAAAAGATACAAACACAAATTTTAAACCTCCATTTAAATATTGGTAGGGTGACCAATTTTATGTTAAATAATGCATCACATGAGTCTCCATTATTATTAATGATTTGGCATAGATGAATTCCAGACTTATTTTAGCTGAAACAAGCATTGCTTACAGGAAACTTGTCACCTACTAAAACATGACCTTGTCAAGAGATTATAAATGCTTATAGTTTTAATGGTCATACTTTTCTTTTATAAACTGAAAGATTAGATGATAGGCTAAAAGATGAAAATGTTAATCTCAGAAAGGAAGATTTCTAAAAGACTTCAGTTTGTGTAAGCATTTTTCAACATTTTCCTTGAAAATTTGTTTTTTTAATTTATCAATGCCTACTATCATGCTATATAGTTACTTTTATCACATCATAAAAATAAAAACAGGGCCAGAGGAGAAATAAATAAAAAATAAAACAATTTTAACCAGTGAATTTCTATTTAGTTACTGATGACAAGCTAGAATTCATATTAAATAGGTACACTCTCTTTAAAGCAAGACTAATATATTAACATATATATTAATATATAGTTATATATATAATTATATGTATAATTATATATAGTTATATATATAACATATATAACAGACATGTTAATATATTAAAATCTACAAGTGCAATAGTGAGAAAGAATCGCTGCATGCATGAAGTCTCTATTAAGCACTTAGCGTTATTCAAAATTTTGAATCATGTAGCCTCTTTAGTTGTAATAGACCTTTCTTGTCCAGATGGGAATGCATCCAACTGAACAGACGTAGAATGTTTTAGCTCATTAACAGGAAAAGCACTTACTTTAGCAAATTTTAATGTATCCCACACTCCTTTTGCAAATGCAGCTAATTCTGTCCTTTATGTGAGGGGTTTTATTAATGTAATTATTAAACTTCCTATTTATACAAAATAGTATACTGTTTTTTGTCCCTATCTTTTTGAATATAGTGAAAATATCGTCCATGGATTTTTTTTTTTTTTTTTTAGCAATTGTGTGCTCTATATCAAATTATGGGTATTATTTTGAAAACATTAAGCAGAAAATAATAAAAATGTAAAATAGTAACTTCATTTTGAATATGAAAATATCAGTTTCATAAATATAACCTCTTTGTGGAAATCATGTAAGCAATCATATCAAGTATTTCTTTTTAAATTTTAATTTAGGGGTTACATTTTTACTCTCTACATGTGTGCTTGTTCCACTCACCACCCACCAAATTACCCTTGCTGTAGATTATCCATGTTGTTCTCTCATCTTCTTCCAATCTTCCCTTTGACAACCATAAACTATTCCCTTATTTTTAATATTTACTCCTGATGCATTTGTGCGTATGATTTTTGGTTATTTATAACCCACAGATGTATGAAACTATCTATTAGCTATCTTTCACTTTCTACTTCATTTCATTTAACATAGTCACCATTCATTTTGTACCCAAAACCTCTATTTCATATTTATAAACTATGTATTGTTCCATTCAGTATGTATTCCACAATTTATCTATTCACAAGTGAAAACACTTAGGTTGTTTCCCTGATTTGATAATTGTGGACAGTGCTACTGTGAATAAAGTCATACATAAAGTTTTCATATATTTTCAATAAATATCTAGCAAAGGTATTTATTGGATCATAACATATTTCTATTTTGTATTTTCTTAAGAAATTTCCATACTGTTTGTCTTAGAACGGCAGCAACTTTTATTTTGTCAACAATGAAAGGGAATTTTTTTTTCTCCACATCTTTGCCAACATTTTTTTTTTCCGTTCATTTTTATATGGACCAGTCTCAAGGTGATGAAGTCTAATTTCATTGGGTTCTAGTTTGTATTTCCTTCATAGGGATTGTTGTTCAACATTATTTAATATTTCTGTAGGCATCTTAGTGTATTCTTTAGAAAAATACTCATTTAAGTTTTTTGTCCAATATTTGATTGGGTTGTCCAAAAGATATTTTGAAAATTTATCACTTGTCAGATTTGGAACATGCAAATACTTTTATCACACTGTAGGTTTCCTTTTTGTTTCTGTGATGGTTTCATTTTTTAGTACAAAAGGTTGACATAGTATCATTTATTTATGTTTGCTTTTGTTTCCCTTGTCACTGGATTTTTTTGCCCAAATATAACTTTATGGTGGTTATTCTGTAGTGTGTCCTCATTGTTTTCTTTCAGGTATTTCCCATTTTAGTTCCTATATACAGTTCTTTGACCTACTTTGAATTAATTTTTGTGCATGAAGTATGGGACTAATTTTGTTTTTTTTACATGTGGTATCTATGGTTGCTAACATTATTTAAGAAACTTTCCTTTCTCCATGGTGTGTCTGTGATCACTTTGTCAAAGATAAACTGTATAAGTTGGTGGGTTTATCTGGCTCTTCTATTCTGTTGGTCTGAGTTTTACTTTTTGCCCATTAGGATATTGTTTTGATTACTATCGCTATATAATAGCATTTGAGTCAGGAAATGTGATACCTCGATTATTCTGTTATTTTAGGATTATTTTACATGTGCTCATTGTACATTTTATTATCATTGAATTTTCTTCAAAACACTTACTAGCATTTTGACAGGTAGTGAACTGAAATCTGCTAATCATTTTAGGTAACCTGTCATTGAATGGACAGAATTATTCTTTCTGTCCATGAGTCTGGGATATATTTCTATTTCTTTGTTTCTCCTTTTATTTCCTCTTGCTGAGTTTTATAGTTTTCACTCATTCATAACATTTTCTCTCAGATATTTCATTCCTTCTGGTGTGATTATAAATGGAATTGTTTTGTTTATGTCCCTGACACATTTGTTTCATAAAGTAATGCAATTAATTTTTGTTTCATGAGTTTTTGCCTGTTACTTATTATATCAATTTAATTTCTAGTAGTTTGTTGACAGTCTTTTATAATACCTATGAATATTATTGTGCCATCTACAAATAGTGACAATTTCACTTCCTTTCCAATTTAGATTACTTTTTATGCTTTTTCTTGCCTAATGGTTACATTTAGAGTTTTCAGTAATATTCTGAACAATAATAGTGACAATGAGCTCCCTTGTCTTTTTCCTGCTCATAATGGAAATAGATTTCCACCCATTGTATATGATGTTGGCTGTCATTTTGTCATAGATGACTTTTATAATGTATATTTAAACTCTTTTTTCCTTAGAATCTTTTTAATCACAAATGAATGTTGAATCTAGTTAAACACCTTAATGGCAACTTTTGAAATTATGCATTTTTTATCTTCATTTTCACTGATCCATGGATGATATTGTTTAACTTGCAAATGTTAAATTGCCTTGCATCCCAGGAATGAAGCTTACTTGATTATAGTGATGATTGTCCTGTATATTGCTATCTTTAGTTTACCAAAATTTTGTTGACAGTATTTCATGTATTTTCATCAGAAATATTGTTCTACACTTTTATATTGTACTGTGCTCACTTCAAAAATTAGGTTTCGGAAATTTTCAGTCATTATCTTTTGAATAAGGACTTTGATCCTTTCTCTTTCTTAGCTTTCTTGAATACCCATCATCTTTATATTTCCTAATTTACTTAAATCTGATATTTCTTTTAGTGTTTCCTCATGTTTCCTATGTCTTACTTCTTTTTCAAATTGGGTGGCTATATGTTTGAATCTTCTATTTCTGGAGTTATTTCATATTCTTGTATATCTAAAATGCTTTCCATATTTGTTTTTCTTTCCTTCAGATTCTCAGTTTTAGTTCTTCTCATAGTTTCAGTTTCTTAAGTGAGGCATGCTTACTGGAACTGGATCTCCTTTCAGACATCTTGCATTTGCATATTTGTGTTTAATTGACCAGTTTTTTTCAGTTAGCTTTTAACATTTTTGTTCTGAAGTATTGTTTAATACATCATCTATTTTTGTATCTTTCATATATATCCCAGAACTTCTATTTTGTTTTTCATTTTGCTTTTCAATTTATCTTCATATTTTTATTGCTTCCTAGACATATGTGCAGCTGTATTTGTTATTTCTGTGATTGGGACACTGCATTTAGTTTTATCCTTTTCTTGGCATGAAGTATGGGATAGAAGGGGGGGGTGAGCTTAAATTAACTCAGTTTTGTTGAGGAATGAGGTTGGTTTTCTCTGCCTCCTTTCTTATCTCTGCACAGTCACCTCTGTTCAGTGTTTTAGTTGTCCTCACTACTCATCCTACCACCCTGCTGCTGTTTTCTGTCACAATTTGTGATCTATGATAATTTAGTCTCCTGGTGAGGAGAAGCTACTCAAATATTGTTTGGGAATCAATTGCACCTGACAGGCAGGAAGTATTTGCCCCAGTTATGTGTCACATTCTATAGCTTTGACTAGCCTATGCATGCCACCATGGCAAACTACTTTGCCACCCTACCTGAGTGAACTGGGTTTGCAAGCTCTTTCCACCTGCTTGATACTTTCCAAAAGATAGCCAAGTTTCTCACCTCAGACTTTTTCTTTGATTTTGGAGTTGAGCCTGACTTGGCTCTTTTTGGTGATTTTTTGATCATTTATTCCTGGAATGGGATTATGGGAGAGATTTCCTTGCTCATATTAGTTGCTCAGTTTCCATTATCCCAGGAGAGACCTATGCCCATTGATGACTGCATGTTCTGAAATATTTCTCCAGGGAAATTCATAGTGCCCTATAGAGTTCCAATGTGCCATGAATAGTCAACCACCAGCCCGTTGTTCTGAATGGGGTATGTGCTCTCCTACCCATGCTGCTCTTTGCCTCTTCCCTATTATGCACCTCAGTAGATGAATGAAATTAATGTTTAGTGAGAATATCCTAGGACTTAGATGAGAAACTTTTGAGTCTGCATTTGAATGAATATATTATTCAATATTTTCTATTAAAGAGCATAGTAGTCTTAACCTCTCTGTGCTACCATATGTCTGGTTATTTTGCTCTTAATGTTTGAGACTATTATAAAATATAGGCTTAGTGTTAACTTTTCCAAAATATTGCTTGTATATTTTTACTTTTTATAGACAATATTTGAAATTAATATTTATAATTGAAAATAGGAGTAGTAAATTTAAGTTAGAGATTCAGATTTAAGTAGGATTTTGGTGGCTGGAAATAAGAAAGTGGAACAAAAATTTAGGCAAAAACAAAAACTGATGATAATAATTCCTGAGTATTGCGTAGGCATTATCTCCAGAAACTAAGTTTGCTTGCTATTTTTTAAAAGATATTTTTAGCTTTAGTCTTGAAATAACTTTATGTGTATATCACATATAAACAAATGAATGTCAGATATGTTCAGTAACTAGCTAGAAACAATAACCATTGTAATTAAAACTGATATGAAGTTAATTTATTTTAGGTATTCCCAATATCCAGAATTACTGTATTTCAAATATAATTGTCTTTTTCAAAATGAGGCATTGCTATTCTTGTGTAGAATGAGATATCATGATGACATAAAGACACCTTTAAAAACGAATAGTATTTTATTTTATTATTATATTCTATTCATGGCAAGGGTTGTCGATTTCCCAATAGTGCTATATATGTCCCTTTTAAAATAAATCTTTTAAAGTAAATAATGGGAATAAAATATATGAATTCTTATATGCAAATATTTCATAGTGTATTGAAAAGTTTATTCAAAGCATAATTTTCATAGATTTTCTCAAGACAAATAATGAAGAAAAATGTTTTTTCCATGAAAATAAAGTAATAAGAAATAAAAGCAATATAACTATAACAATTTTCAACACAATGCAAACACAAAATAGAATGTGTTTGGTCTTTATGGAGACCCAGTGGGAAATGCAACCCATCATGTTTTCCTGATCTGAGCTATGAAAAGGCAAGCTAAACTTTTGACTCTTACATGAATAATTGCTGCACTAGAAGATGACAATAGAAATTTTCCTCTATCAGGATGAATTAAAGATAGCCTGAAGTTAGCTATCTATAATGACAAAAATTTGGTGAGCTACATATTCTTACCTTACCTAATGTAGGAGTATGATATGCAGCACAATAACACTGTATTCTGTGCCTGTTGAAGACTTTACCTTTGATGTTTCTCCACTCACAATTCACCAAACAAAAACATTCACAAGCATTTTTTGTTCATTCTAAGAAAAAAATATTAAGTACAAAATTAAATTTTAGAGCACATATAAGGCTCTGCAAAAATCATCTGTGTATAATTATTGAATAAATTTCCCCATGAATTTTATTTATTTTATTTTTCCTTCCATTTTCCAATTTAAAACACATAGTGATGTCATCTGAAGGCCTAGCCTATAAATGCTGATGCCTGTGGGTCTTTCCAATTGTCTATTTTTTTTTGTCTTAAAAATGCTATCTGGTATCTATTAAATATTAATAAAAATTGGTATTCATATAAAATTCCTAGACATTTCAAAAGAAAAATAAGATAGAATACTGCTATGCATATATGAATAAGCCACATGCAGATAGATATTCATATGTAGATATTTAACAATGAAAATTAAGAAAAAATTCATTTTGTTTTTAAATATGCAATAACCTGAGAAGGAATTCTACTATATTATTAATGAGATATCTGCTATTTAGTCAAGTAACATGGTATACTTTTTTATTATTATAAATATTTACAATAATCAAAAACTATTTTAATATTATTTTATTGATACAAATAGAGAAAACTAATGTTTTCCTCTAAGTTTTGAAACATGTCAGTATTGTTTTAGTTGACTTTTTGCTTAATGTATACCCTAACTAAAGAAATTGCTTTTGTACAAATATTCTGGTCATGTAATTCTCAGTTTTTATACTGACCATGAATACATTATTTAAGCATAATAAGCCTAATTTTAATGAACTCTATTTCAAAACATAGAAACATACTTTATTCTTTCCTTTATATTAGCCAGGATTCCCTTTTATTTGCTCCATTAGTTATGCTGAAAACTAATGGTCATTATCCAAATGGACATAAGATAATGAAGTCATAACTCATAATTTTCATATTAATTAATTACTAAAGAAGACAGTTCTAATAGTTATATATTAATCAACTCTGTCAAGTATTTGGGCCAAGGTTAGCTTTATAGTTGCTCACTTGAAAAAAGAAAGACTCAAAATGCAATTGTTTCACAATTTCAACAAATCTCTCATTTTTAATGTTCATTCATATTGCTTTTAGAGCCACACTTTAATAAAGTCCAAATACATTTCTATACTTTTACTGGTTCTTTCATTTTTATTTATGTTATTTTACATCATTGTCTATACCAGAGTTCTCTCACCAACGTATCACCTGTGAACTTTCACCCTAAATAATCTTTTTTGCCCATTCCATCTCCAACTCCCTCCACCCCCTCTCTTGCTCTCTACTTTCGTTATGACAGATTTTTAAAATTTTTCTTGTCCATTCGTTTGCTTGTTTTTCCTCTATCCCTCATATAAGTGAGACCATTCAATGTTTCTCTTTTTCTTTCTGACTTACTTTAGCTAGCACAGTTCCCCTTAGCTTCACCTATGTTGCCGCAAAAGATTTGTTTGTCTTTTTTGATTGATGACTAATATTCCATTGTATATATATACCACAGCCTTATCATCCATTTGTGTATTTGGGTCATTTGGGTTGTTTCCATATCCTAGCTATTGTAAATGGTGCTATAATAAACATCTGAGTACAGGTGTCCTTTCGAATTAGTGCTTTTGTAACCTTTGGGGAGATTCCTAGAAGTGGGATTTTTCGATCAAATGGTAGCTCCATTTTTAATAATTTAAGGGTTCTCTACATAGCTTTCCTTAGTGGCTGAATCAATTTGAATTCCCACCAGAAGTAAAGATTATTTCTTTCTCACAACATTCATGCCAGTACTTGTTGATGCCCGTTGTTTTGATATGGGTATGAGCCATCCTTACTGGTATCTCATTGTGGTTTTGATTTGCATTTCCCTGATTATTAGTGATGTTAAGCATGTTTTCTTATGTGTATTGGTCATTTGTATTTCCTCTTTGGACAAGTGTCTTTTTTACTGGATTTTTTTGTCTTGATTTTGTTAAGTTGTGTGTATTCTTTGTAGATCTTTGTTATCAGACCTTTTCACTTATGTACAGGGTGAAGATTTTTTGTTTGATTATTTTGGTTATTGTCTCTCTCTTCCTCTGTATAGAAGTTTATTAGTTTAATGTAGTCCCAGTTGTTTATGTTTTCCTTCATCTTTTTAGCATCTGTAGACATGTCCTGAAAGAGTTTCCTGAAGTGGAAGTCTTGGAGTGTTGTGTCCATATTTTCCTCTTTGTGTTTTATGGATTCAGGTCTTACATCCAAATCTTTCATTCATTTTGAATTCATCTTTGTACATTGTATGAGAGAGTAGTCTAGTTTCATTTTTTTCACATGTAGAGGTCCAGTTTTCTCAGGACCCATTGATTGAAGAGACTATCCTTGTTCCACTGTATTGTTTTTGCCCCTTTGCCAAAAATTTGACCGTAAATGTGTGACTTTATTTTTAGGCCTTCAATCTGTTCCATTGGTCTGTGTGTCTGTTTTTATTCTAGTACTATGCTATTTTAATTATTATGACTTTTTAATTTAATTTGAAGTTTTAGAGCAAAATACCTCCATTCTCTCCTCTCTCTATCCCTCTCTCTCTCTCACTCTCTCACGCTCTCTCTCTCTCTCTCTAATCAGGAGTGTTTTGGCTATTCAAGGTCCTTTTCTATTCCATATAAATTTCAGTAACATTTGCTTTAACTTTTTGAAGAGTATCATTTGAATTTCTATTGTGATCAGATTGCATATATGGGTTGCTTTTGGTAAGATGGCCATTTTGATTAGGCTAATACTTCCAATCCCTGAGCAGGGAATGTCTTTATATTTCTTTAGGGCTTCTTCTATTTCTTTTGACAATGTTTTAGAGTTTTCTTTGGATAGGTCTTTCATGTCTTTTGTTAGGTTTATTCCAAGGTATTTAATTTTCATTGGTACAATGGTAAATGGAGTTTATTTTTTAATTTCTTCCTCTCTGATTTTTTGCATATAAGAATGCTATTTATTTTTGTGTATTGATTTTGTAGCTAGCTACCTTAATGGACTGGTTTATTGTTTCAAGCAGTTTTTCTGTGCACATTTTTTGGGTTCTGTATATAGAGCATCAAATCATCTCCATATATCATTACCTTCAGTCTTCTTTCCCTATTTGTACCCCTTTTATGTCTTTCTCTTGCCTTATTGCCCTTGCTTAAAAGGTCTGTTGAAAGGTAATGGTGAGAATGGGCATCCTTCTTTGGTTCCAGATCTTAATTGAAATGATTTCATTTTTTCCCCATTAAGAATTGTGATGTTTACTGTAGTCTTGTCATAGATGGCTTTTGATGTGCTGAGATATGTACCTTTTATCTTGAGTTTTTCAAGGTGTTGAACTTTATTTAATTGCTTTTTTTTTCTCAACTATTGATATGATAATATGGTTTTTGGTCTTCTTGTTGATGTCATGTATTATATTGTTTGATTTTCAGATTGTCCCTGGGATAAATCCCACTTGTTCATAGTGAATGATCCTTTTTATACATTGTTGGATTCAATTTGACAGAACTTTTTTTTTAGAATTATTGCATCTGTGTTCATTAGGGATGAACACAGCATGCTGGCATTTGTGGGCACCTGGGTCTTGCAGGGACATCCTACTTTTTTAAAAAGCTGCTACAAATTCAACAATTCAAGGTGAAATACCTATAGTTTTATTAAACTGTAACTAATAATCCATGTGGAGATAAGGTTAATAGTCAAGTTCCTTGACTCAGCAGTCTAAATGCTGCTGATGAAAGAAAAATGGGTTGGTGGAAGAAGATATTTTCCTGAGGAATGAGAGTAACTTTAAATCTATTTTCTATTATTTATTTTAAATGACTTAGAAATGAAGTTTTATTTTAGGTGAAAGTACATGCTTGAGTTAGTACAGACATATTAAGAAGGAAATTGTTGCACATACTTTAAAAAATTCTTAGAGCATATTATTCATTCATTAGATTTAAACATAGGATGTGAGGTCTTTGAAGACAAAGAAACTAAGGTTTTATCTCACGATTTCTAACCAACAACTAACAGTTGTCACAGGGATAATAGAAAGCTACAAATAACATATTTAGTAGCTTTTGGTGTCTATAAAGTTAAATTCACATCTCTAGGATCACATCGTAAAAACATTGCAATTGTCTGTCAATGAGCCTGAGTTTCTTTTGTGTTTCTTTTAAAATTTAGAATTTTACAATCCAAGTATGTAAATCTCTTCTTTTTCCCATTGCTCTAAAACACCAACATCATTATTTAGAACTATTATTACTTGTTCAAACTACAAGTATTTATTAAATATCAACTAAACACCATGCACTATTTATATGTTGGCTCACAATAGTGAAGAAGTCAAACACACACATTAGTCTTCTGTAGTTCACATTCTATTAAATAATCAAATTTGATATAGTACAATTGCTATTATAATGGGAAGCAACAAAGCAGGTTGTTATACCCTCAAAGAGACAATAGTATCTCAATAGATAAGTGGTAAAGTAGGATCTGGTCTATTAAGACTTGGGGGTGTGGAGATAGTCCAAGTAAAAGCTGTGGAACAAAGAAAAAAAGATCTCAATTGACTGAAAGTTGACTTCAAAAGAAAATGGGAAGAAATTCTGTGTTTCTTAAATAGACATTTAGGGGAGTTACCAAAGCAGGATATTTTATGAACAGAGGTAAATATAAAGTTAGATTATCAAAGGTCTTCTGGTTTCCCATATTTGTCCTCCTATGCTATCCTTATTGACATGTCCAAATTAATTTTGTTTATTTTGAGTTACTTCATGTTTTTTATTGGTGATGTAATTGGTCTTCTTTATATAGCCTTTAAACAAATCTTAAAGTATATTTCTATATCAAATTAAGTTCAAAATGTTTTAAACTATTATGCTGCTACTTTTGAGAATTGTCATTGATAGGGAACAAAATTATAAGTTTGATCAAAGAAATCTCACAAATAAAAAAATCACAATTTCAAGGTATTGTTGGAAATAAAGTATACATTTCAGGAAAAATCTACATTCAGTTAAGATATTTTATTTCCTTTATTGATTGTAATTTAAGAACTAAATGGCTTGATAAACAATTAAGTGAAAGAGCTACAACTGATCTCAGAATCTCAAAAAAATACAGAACAAATTATAGACTTAAACAATATTTTCTTTCAAACATCTGTGTTCATTTCATAGTTTGCATAATGTAATAAATAGGATAACTCTTACCTATAGGTAACATACAATTCAACATATTTTATTATATTTCTTATCTCATATCAAGTAGACTGAGATAGCTGAACTTTAAGAAAGATTATTTTAAAAGTTAAAAAATTGCCTAGATCCTTGAGTACTACCTCTATTATTCTCTGCCACCCTCAATTTACTGGTGTCATCCTCTTTCTAACTGCCCCTATATCACACATTGGATGCAGCAGTCCCATGAATTACAGAAAGAGATAATAATATCTAGTAGAAATTAAAAGATATCATATATTCCAATTGAATCATATTGAAATACACATAAACATTTACAAAAATATCATAACTAGCTTTCCTTCACATACCACTGAACAAAACTATCATAGTGTTATCCTAAATTACTCTTCAATAATAGGTATGGGATTTACATGTTTGTTCACATTAAAATAATACACCCCTAAATTTTTGACAGTGTTATTGTCCTTTTGGAGTCAATAATAGAACAAAATCAGATTCTAAAGAAGAAATATCTGATGGGTAAAAATGAAATAAAGTGCTACTTAATATACTCATCTCTCATCTGACTAGTCAAATAAGCAGCACTAAAATTGCAGTTCTCATAAATTTCTATTTACATTATGCTTTTTATACATTTCATTAATATTCTGATAGAATATTGAGCTATTGTTAGTAGATAACTACATATATTTTTGTATTAGTATTACAGCTTGATCTTTGAGCTTAGCTGATATTAGTAGAAATAAATAGCTTTTAAATATATAATGGAATAAAATATGAAAAGTTTTGTTAACAGAAAATTTTTAACTCATCATATTGTAATGATAAAATATAATATGCAAAGTGTCAAGCAAAAATCTGGTACATGGCACATTCTCAGTAAATGGCAGACTTCTATTTCTCTAGTGATATCTTTTAATTTTCATTACTTTACCTCCTTTGTTAACTTTAATTCTAAAAATTTTATTATCATTGATTTGATAGTAAATGATTTCCTGATTGCCTTTTGTTCAAGGTCACTGTTCAGCTGATTTTTGTAGATTGATATTTTTTTATCTGCAAATTTATTGTACTGATTTATTTTTTAAAGACGTTTTGTAGTAGAGTCTTTAGGGTTTTTTTTTTTTTTATAACAATGTCATCTGCAAATAGTACTATTTTTACTTTTTTCCAATTTGGATTCCTTTTTAAACCTGTCTTTTTTTCTAATAGTTCCAAGTAGTACTGCCCACATTATGGTGAATGGAAATATTACTTGTATCAAATCTCAGTTTATTTAATTTATTTATTTATTTTTAAGATTAGTCTTCCAACTATCAAATATGTTTGGCATACATGGTCTTTTCTGAGTTACTTCCATCTATTCCCACCTAGTTTTTGAGTTTTCTCGTATCATATATGAATGCTGGATATTATTAAATATATCCTTTATAAGTAATTATACAATGGTATTATTTTTAGCTTTCCTTTGTTAATGTGCTGAATTATGTTGATTTGTTTCAGATATTGATCCATCCTATGTCTCTGGAATAAATCCCACTTGGCAATGATGTATGACCCTTGTAATGTCTATCATTGAATTTTGTTTTTCCTAAGATTTCATTGAGGGGTTTGCATCTATGTTCATCAAGGATATTGGTCTATATATTTCCCAAAGCAGAAAATATTGGATACATTTTGTATATTTCCATGTATATATTTTTTGTACATAGTTAAAAGTTTTACAAAAATGTTAAGTATTTCAGACATGTGTTTCTAGGAACATGTTCTTGTTATTGAGTCACATATGGCTGTATTTTGCATCACTGCATTTTTGTTTGGTATAGCTTTTCAATTAATTTTTAATAGTAATAACAACTTTTTGGTGGGCGGTTAATATGGAAGAAGACTCCTGAATCACAATGTCCCTTTTATCTTTCAGGCCATAGCAATCAGCCTGATCACACAGAGGGATTGTACACGCATAAAGGAAATATGCATATTCAGTGAGTAGAATTTTAGGAAATCATGACTTTCTGGGTAAGCAAATCTGCTTTTTATCCTGGTGGGTGACATTGACTCATCCCTCAAGGTTACTCACTTCAAACACAACCCTGAGAAATCTCCTGGGAAAAGGGCCATCAGGGTCGAACATTGTTTAACTGATAAGAATATGCAAGGATGTTCAAGGTCTGGGCTTATCCCCATGCTCTCTCAACAACAGAAAATGTAAGTGACTTTCATATATAGCATAGTTTTCAAATTAAACCGGCTAGATTTTGTTTCAATTTTTCAAGTTTCATCTATTGTGTCATATAGATACCTCAACACTCTGATCTTTTTGGTTACTAAAGAAAACAGTATGTAACACATGACAATAAGTGATTTATAAATATTAGTTATAAATAATATAATTACTTAATGTTTTAGTTATATGAATATGATTTAATTATGTCTTTTGGTCTAAAATTTTCCCCACAAATAAGTACTATTCAAACAGAATATGATAAAAAATAAATTTCCATTTTAGGCATAATTAAGGGTATATGTTTTTGCAGAAATTCATCGAGAGGATGCTTCTCAAATTGAACTAAAAGGCACACCCTTCAGTTCATAAAAAATTAACCTCTTGCTTAGCACCAATGTCTGACAATGAGTTTGGTTCCAATTTGGTACTTCTTACAGAGAACAGAGGCAGCATCTGTCAATTCACTGTGATCAATAATTTTCATCAAAAATGACTATGATGCCAAAGGACAAATTGATGACTTTCAGGAAAGTAATGCATTTGTTTTTGAAGGGACAGTCTGTGAAATCTGGTGTTGTACTGATTATTTTATCAGCACAGCAATAACCCTGTATGCAAGTGGTAGAAACCCTAGGCTTCCACAGTTTAAAATATTCATTTCTCTAATTAGTACCAAACTATTTGTTCCATTTAGATAACCTATTTAATCCACTCTTCAACTATGCTTTCCTCAGGGTTTTCTTGCTGCATATGTTATTTATAATGATACAACTTTGCAGTAAACTTTCATAATGAATTCAGTGAAATCAAGAGTGAATTCAAATAACAACCAACCATTAGTGATGTCTATACAAACTCATTGTGGTCATCAAAATGCCACTGGGCTATCTTTCACCATGACCTCCTGTGGTTAACATAATTATGGAATGTATCTTTTTATGCAGCCATTGATGAAACAAATTAAGTTGTAGCTTTCTTTTATTTTCAATTACAAGAGCAATCTAAATTTACATGAGCTGCTATAATTTTTAAACTATTGCCTTAAAATATTATGAAAATATATAATGAAAATGCTAAAATCTTACTATAACTACATTTTTTTCTATAGCCAGAATTTCAGTAGTTCTTAGCATTTTGCCATATAATTTCTAATTTCAGTTAAAAAATAGATGGTATACTTCTAACTGGAAAGTAGAACAAAATGTAAAGTTTATTATAAGTATCAAACTGTTTTACTTAATATAAAATTATCTACAACTGTAAATTCCAAGATAAATAATCAGTCTTTTGATTCAGATAGATATGATAGGTCACTAGCTTAAGGTCAAAAACTAAGAGTAGAGTTTCCAGAGTTATGGTCCCCAACTCCTCATTTAGAAAGACATTCGTACCCCCAGCAACTTAGAAAGCACATCCCCCAGTCCCACTCCAGACCTGCTGAATAAGAAACTCCCAACTCATGTCCAGCAACTGTGTTGCCATACAAATAAATCTCCTATGAACAATTTCTGTGATGTTGAGCAAAATACAGCAGTGATTACAATTACATGGCCAAATATGGAATCACACTTTGCACACTTATGTTTGCTATGCATAAAAATATTTATGTGAGTTGCCTGGTTTTTGCTACTTTAGTAACAGTCAAATAAGGACAATGGTACAAAATATAATTATTTAAAGAATTAAGTGTTATATTACATAAAAAAACAGTCTGTAGCACATAAATGTTCAAAAATAAGATTTTCAATAATCTGAATCTTTGTATCACGAAAACTTTGCAGATATATTTTTTGTCAAGTAACATGAAAGCTCAATAACTTGCAAACTGTTATGTTCCCTGGGCAGTTCTGTATAAACACCCATTCTTAGAGGGGGTTACTCAGTTATCTGCGGTGAACTATGGGCCATCAAGTGGGAGCTTTTGTGTTTATGTCTGGGCTCTTGTACAGTTGGAATCTCAAGTAGATTTCTCATCTCTCTCTTGCTTTCTCATCCTCCAGAAAGTTAATTTCTACTTCTTCATAAGACAGTTATCAGAGTTCAAAAAGAGAGAAAGGGCATGATGGTCTCTCAAGGTCTGGGCTAATATAAAATGTGGCATTATTTTTATTTCCATTCATTTATTGCCCAAAACCAGTGAAAAAGATGCCTTGGGTTTAAGGGGTGGGAAAATAGACATAATTTTATATGAAGTTTTATTAAAAATGTTTCTAAAAACCAAATGATACCTGAAATATTGAAAATTGTGTCAATATTTTCCATCTACAGTGTATTTCTTGTTTCTCTGACAAATTCATTATTTTCATCTGGCGCTTCTGCTCAACATGTAATTCACTCTTGGGCCCAAGCTGAAAAACTTAGGTCATTTGCAGTGGGAAAAGATAATTTGACAGGATTTTTCCTAACTATAAATACCCTAGTCCAGAAGTAATACAATCCCTTCCACTCACAGCTAATTGTGCAGAACTATTTATAAAACCAGCTACATCAGCTATGCAGTTTAATGCATAATTGAAATTTGGCATCTCATATTGAGTTTTTTAAATAAATCAAAGATAGCAATAACCAAATATTAAGTCAATCATTAGGACACTCTAACTGGGGCCCTGTATAAGTACACAGATCACATGTCACTGAATTAGTTCTGACTAGATTACAAGTCCCCGTTGACAACAAGATGAGAAAGCAAAAACAAATTAGACACTCTGGAAACAGAACATATAAACTATTTGGAGAAAAAAGATTCTCACATATTTTCTTTCTATGAGATAAGTCATATAAGTCTGTTGATAGTTATACAGCATATTCTTTATGATAATTTTGTGACTCAGAAAATCTTAGTGCCTTCTCCTTTTCTGAATTGCACAGAATTCTTCAGTAAAACTTGCTAGTCAAGTCTGAATTTGCTGAGTTAAATTTAGGTTTTCAATTTATCAAGTTGCATTTTAGTAATTTTACTCATAAAAATATCAACTTTGTTTACACCAAGCTGCTTATATTAATAATGATTCAACGTATTCAGCAGTCTATAATTACATAATTATGCTAACAAGAGATAGGCTAGCCATATTTTAATGAACAATTGCAGAGCCTTCTACACATCAATAGCAAATTTCTTATCTTTAGAAGAATGTGTTCATAGCAACACACACAAACACATACAAATCTTAACAAACTTAAAAGAATTCAGATCACACAAACAAAAGTTACTGGCACCATAAAATCAAGCTAGAATTCAATAACAGAAACACACTTAGACTACATCTAAATTTTTCACAAATTTAAAAATACTAATAGATATCTAAATAACTAATTGAACAAAAAGATAAAACAGAGAAATTGAAATGATATGACCAGAATAAAAAAAAAATATCAAAAGCTATGGGTCACAGATAAACAGAACTTAAAGTGAATTTTATAAAAAAATAGAAAAAAAATTAGATGTATAATCTATAATACCTTCTCAAAGAACCAGAAAGTTGGAAACAAAATATTATGAATAATTTCATGCCCATAAATTCTACAACTTAAATAAAAACAAGTCTCTTGAATGACCATGTTAGTAAAGTTCACTCAAATAACTAAAGAAACCCACAACTCTTAAATCTCTCAAATTCAGTTATAAAAAACATCTCACAAAGAAAATTCAAGGTCCTGAAAGCCTTGCTGACAAATCCTATAAATTTAAAGAAGAAATATTATTAATTGTATACAACCCATATGGAAATTAAAGAATTTTTCATCTTATATAATAGGCTTAGTTTTACCCTGATACCAAAATTATACAAAAAATGTTATAAGAATGTAAAGCTCCAATATCGCTAATTCTCTAATAAACATAGATGCTAAAATCCTCAACAAAGTACTGGAAAATAAAATCCAGCAATAAATAAAATGATACGTTCTCCTGCCATGTAGTTACTATTGCTGATAAGCAAGGATAGTTAATACTCACTCCTGCCTCTGCTGTAGCTTCCAAGAGACTGAAATATCTTCATGCCCTTTGTTTATTTTCTCCAGGAATCTGAACTATCTCATAGGTCTTTCACTCTGCTATTGGTTTGACTTTTCATGACACAGCCTGGCATCTTTCTGATCTCTTCTGGGAGAGGATAGGGAATAATCTTCTGGTGAGCACATGATCTGGTTTCACAATTTCCTGGATCTGCACCTGCTGAGTTTCCACTGTCCTGAGTTGGGTCTTCACCTACTCACATATCCACAATACTCCTCCAGGGAGTTTCACAGTGTCCCACATTGCACCCGTCACGGGGATTAATTCCCAGGCTGTTCAAGTGACTGAACAGTCATTCTTCCCTTTGCTTCTTCCTGCTCCTGCTCTCAGCACCACCAACCTCGAGATCGCCTTTGGGAAAACTCTTAGACTCTGTAGACAGGGTAGAATGTCTGAACATTCTTGTGACCAAATATTTATTTTTATAGTATTTTTTAAGGGCTAGGATGACCCCAAACACTCTAGTCTACCAGGTTGTAGGTGCAATCTCCAAAAACTGCAAGTATTTTTAATTCATTGTAGTAACTATCTCAAGACATTAAGGTATTGCATTAGAGATTACAGATAAAAATATTAATTGTATAATGAAGGTGCTATGTGAGAGAAGAAAGAAGAAATGGATATAAAAGAAAATCAGCAATATCTCCTCTTTCTTCTATCCAGTGGGAAAACCACCATTCACAGAGTATGAAACATTTGGCCATATCTTCTTTTCCCTATTTACCAAGAACAATGAAAACCAAGAGAATAGATTAGGTGAGAGTTTGCAGGGGAGGACTCTAGAATTAAAATAGATGACCAGGATAGAAATTTGCATAACTACTTCCAGTTCTGATTCATGAACCTGTAATATTGTTCTCCAAAGAATGAATGTATAATGAAACCTACTGTTAGCAAGTGACACATAAAATGGGACAATTACACTAGTAGTTCGTGAGATAAAACTATCTGCTGAATTTTACTGGCAGATCTGCATAAGACTATGCCAGGATAAATTGGCATACTTTTTTCCCCTGGAATTATGTGCTTCTAATTGTCAATAATAAACTTGAAAAATGTGTAGGTGTTGTTAAGAATTGCTTTTTAGCTATAATGGCATGATAGTGGTTGATTGTGAGCAAATTGGTAAATTGCTCTATTTTTCTTTGGAATTAGATGTAACTGACCTAACTTTATGTAAAGTCTGAACTTGTAGGTGAATGCTAATTTATACAACTGATATATTTGGTAGTTAGATTGAGTCTATCTTTGACAACAGCAAAAATTGTCTTTTCAGCATTTTTATTCACTTTGTTGTTAAACTTATTAGCACAGGTTAAAAGAGGTTTGAAGAAGTTTGCCATGCCACAGTTAAATAAGCTGCTTTGTCTAATTTTAAGTTTTAAACATTTGGTAACTTGGGAAGAAAATATGAATTATATATTAAGATGCATTATACAGAACACTAATTTTACCAAATTCATGTTAATTTTGCATAAATAAAAACACTTATATTGACAAGCAGATGTTGAAGCTTTTACAATAATTTAAGTTCTATATTTCCATGTTTTTTAAGCAACACTTGAATCAATTCATGCAGGGACTATATATTACATCAATACTTGGAATGGAATATGCAGATGAACTGCTATTTCTATACAAAAGCTTAAAATTTCTTAATATACGCAGGCTTATAGATATTTATATTTAAAAACTACCATTTAAAATATGCAGATTTTGAGGATACTGGAGAGATGCTTATATTAATCAATTATAATTACCTTTAAGAAAGACTTTTTGATTATAGCATATGCAGAATCTGCATTTCATAAATCAACTATTGATTTATGGAAGCGTTAAAAAGAAACTTGGAGAAAAACTCTAATTAAAAAAACAAAGAAATACCAAGGTGCTCTCATAAAAATCAATTTCCTTCATTGTACAGCCTGCTTTATTTTTTTAAAAAGTGAATATCTCTGCCTTAAACAAACCATAAAAATTACACTCCTTATGACACAAATCAAAGGAACAGTTACCCATTCCACCTAGTTCCTGCACTGGGACATCAACAGTTAGTCATTTTGTTACTGACATATTTAGTATCACCTTCACATTCTTTGTGGCTATTCTATGCTCCGTTAACAATATTGTCATACATGGCACAGATAATGTACAACTTGGATGAGTGGAAAATAATATATTGGAGAAAAACAATGACCATGTAACTTGAAGTCATGTTTCCTTCGTGAAGCTCTATCCCTGACAAAGTTGGATTTTCATATTTTGCAGTGAGTGTTGGTGTTGATAAAGGGTGTTGCTCTTAGAGATCAAGTTCCTGGCAGAAAATACTCCCAAAGTTCTACGCAGGATGGATATAGTGCATCTGGCTCACATCATTTTCAAGGAAAGATGTTATGATATAACAAGTTTACTGGATCATACTTCTTGTTTTTCTGTTCGTTTTGGCAAGACCAAGCTTAGATATCCAGTTGGTGAGTTTCCACATGGCAGAGCTATAATGGCATTTTTAGCTTGCAAATTAGTTTACTAATCCTCTGTTCCACTATATAATGTTTAGGAGACTTGGGGAAATTGACCCACCCCACAGGTTCCACTAAAGATGGATGGATACCAGATTGACATTAGATGGATTAATAGGAGAAAATGTCAAAACTTAATGATATATATAGGGAGAATTTGTATGGCTAGTTAATTTTAAAGAATAATGTTGCTCTGAGAGTAAAGTTGAGATTCCTAGCTAGAGAAGATATTTAATTGATAAAATTAATTGATATATCAACAACTAGTTGAGATACCCCAAACTACATTCTTCAATATCATAAAAGGTGGATCAGCAATTGCTTCTCCAATTGGGAAAAGGGCAGAAGCTTAGAATATGACATCTTGCTTAATAAGAGAAAAACGCAAATAACTTTGGCAAGAACCGAAACTTCCTCATAGCCTTAAAGGATTTCATTGTTCCTGGATCAAAATATGCTGTGGCAATCACAGGACATCTTGAGACCAGTTCTGAAATTTTTGGATTGGTTTTGATTGGTCTGGTTTGGGCAACTTTTGCAGCATTCATGGCATTCATCCAATGAATGTCAGTAGTACCACCCTTCAAGTTGTGACTACAAAAATACCTACTGATATTGCCAAATGTGTAATGGAAACAAAACTGTTTTAAGTTGATAGCTGTTACTTTAGAGTAGGAACTATTGCAAATAAATCTGTATATGAACTTAAATTATCTTCCCAATGGCATCATAGAGTCAATAAAGCTTATATTTATTGAGATTCTTTATGTGCCAGAAATTAAATTATGTACCTGAACATATATTAATGCATTCTTTTTTTTTGCTTTATGTAAATGTTATTAAATAATTTATATATATTTCACATCTTTGTATTAATGCATTCTTATAAATTACTCTTCCCACATGTTAAGTAGGGATAATAGACAAAGAAATAGAAATAAAAAAAAAGTTAATAGACTTCTGGCAGGGGGGGTGGGGGTGGTCAAAGCAAAATTTTTGCATCATCAAGCAAGAAATGAAAAAAAAAGGAATACTGTGTTGTAGATACAGTAATATCTGCATCAAGATGTCTATCATTAGACTGATTATGAATATACTAAAATAATAATAATAATAATAATACACTTATGTTAGTGTTAATCCTTTAGAGCTGAGTCTAAATCAGGTTTTCAGAGTTTGAAGGAAAATCATATGCATCATTTATTCTACTGATCATGGAAGGCAGAAATAAAACCCTTTGAATATCCATATCATTACAAAGTGGAAATTAATTTACACATTCCTATAAATGATAGAATAACTTCATAAAGCACATGAATTATGATCAGTATTATGGAACTTCCTCTTTTTTATTTTGCAAGACATCACTTTTATTTATTTATAGACTTTTTAAAAATTTATGGTAAATATGGTTTACAGCACTGCATATGCTTTAAAATCATGCTTCTTTCTCTTCAGGTGTACTTACCATCCATGCCCAACACTAGTTAATGTTTCCCCATTATCAAGTATTGTCACAGAAAGGGGAATCATTTTGCTATAGCAGCTAGAATAGAAATTGGCAATGTGTTCTCTTTTATTGGCACTCTTTGGTTTCTTGGATTCCCTCTCTGTCTGCTTACACCAGCATTACATTCTTCATATTTCTAAACACATTTTGGAAACGTGAAGACTTAAGAAATTCTATATAAGTAAGAATATTTGCTTCCACTTTTATATTTTCTTAATTTTTATTGTTCATAAAATTACTTGACATTTATTTTAAAAATTTCAATGAAAACACTATTGAAAGATCTTATTTTAATAAAAGTGATTTATCAAACATAACACTTCATTATGGAACACTAAAATGATTTTTATGAAAATAACTTTATAAATATAATTATTGTTATTGTTAAAAACAGTTTAGAAACTTAAACAAAAATAGTAGTATAGCTAAGAGATGCAAGGTTATCATAGCCTATGTAAACT
Organism: Uropsilus gracilis; assembly: GCA_004024945.1. NCBI lineage: Eukaryota > Metazoa > Chordata > Mammalia > Eulipotyphla > Talpidae > Uropsilus > Uropsilus gracilis. The sequence goes on from PVHY01007435.1 coordinate 34,354, forward strand.
TCAATCATTTTAAGGAAAATAACAGCATAATTTGGCATGGTAACCCCCAGGAAAGCAGATTGAAATGGCAAAACATACTTGGAAACAAGCTAAAATGCAATATTAATGGAATTCAAAATATATTAAAATAGACATGTATTTAATTGGCAAAATTACAAAGAGCAAAAAATGTGGGAAAAAGTATGTTTTTATTCACTGTTGGTGAAAACATGAAGGTTATAACCTTTTTACCTTTTTGGAACACAACTTGACTTTTTATATGAAAATGTATAACTGTTTAGCTACAATTAACAGGAAACCTAATGTGTCAGGGTTGGAACAAAATAGTAACATATGCAATCTGATTCAGACCAGAAAGGCCACATGATTCCTGATGGTAATTGTCAGTCTTATCCTGTAACTTACATCTCATGAAGCAAGATGAATACTTGAGTTCAAGTCATATTTTCACTTCAATTAGTATATCTAAGAAAAGGTATTAAAGAGCTCATTGCCTTCCTTGTAGGGAAATTTTCTGGAAATCATGCTAATATGATTTAGTCACATAGCCATCTTTAGCTACAAGAAAGAAAAATGAACATTTGAAATTCAAGGGATATGTTACTAAGGGAGAAGGTGAAATGATTATTAAAAGATTAGCAACCTCATATCCTTTGATAAGGTAAAACAGAAAAGTAATAGCACATAGGGACATGTGTTCAGTATATTTGTTGTAGAATTGTTTATAATGGAAGGAAACAGAAAACTGTCCATTAAAGGGGGTTACTAAATAACCTTAGGTATACTAACATCATGTAGTCCTATGTAGTTATTAAATATGCTAATTAAATGTATATAGATGTCTTGAAAGTATATCTATTGAGTATATGCTAAGTCTTTAGAACCAGACATGACCTCTGTCATCTTGCAATATGCTCAAATACATAAAAGATTGAAAGGCACTAGAAACATGTAGAGTACCAATAAGTTCAAAGATGTTTTAAACACCACCCACATTATAGGTTGACACATTCTGCAGATAGTCTGACTTTGTTACCATGTTTCAGGAGGTTTTATTTTCCTGGTATGACTCTTGGCAGAGTCAGCATTCTCCCAGAGCAGCTAGGTGATTGTCAGATCCCTTCTTGCTTGGCAGTAATCTGTTGTCACCAGGCATCTCTTCCCTTTAATTCCCAGCATATAGTGTGTTCTGAAAATGTGTGCTTGAATGCTTGCCTTGAAGTCCAGTTCATCAATTTGCTTAGTCATCCTTTAAGTCATTCAATACCCTGGAATAAACCCCTTCCTGTGGAAATCACCAAGTAGATTGTGTTTATGGAAAATGAAACTTTCAATGTCACTGTTTTGCTATTTTAATTTAAAATAATGGAAAAGATGCCTATACTCCTACTATAGTTCCTTAAAAACAGGAAATATGCCAATATTCATTGGTCTGTAAAATTTTATAATTTTGCTTCAATAAATGAATCAGATTGAGTCATGACAATAAGTAATTATAAGAATCTAATTAATATAAAACAAAATTATCTGGCTTAATCTGTACTATTTTATCTATAGCATGGGATGGGAAAATTTCCTTTAGTCTCTCCCTTTATTTTCTTACATTCAACAATAAAAATAAAGTTATTAGATTTTATCTTTATCTCCATCCCCATGAATTAGTCAATCACATAGTCATTAATATCTTGTAGATTCCAGCATAATCTTCTTGTTAAGGAAGGAGGTACACAAATCCAAATGCTATCTGCCTTATGTTCCAGTTTTTCACAAGTCCATTATAACCTTCTCACTAGGTCAAAACAAGGCACTCTGTTCCAATTTATGATATTTATATTTAAATGATCTATTAAAAATGATTTTCTACCAAAATAGAGCTATTCAGTCATCTGTAGACCAGATATTCGGGGACTACTGTTTCAATGAAAGTTAGAAAAATGTATTCTAACATTTCATCAGCTTAAGAATTATTAATATATATATACATATATATATATATATATATATATATATATAAAGTCCATAAATTTGTAACTGATGAAGATGATGGCATTGGAAAAATCCTGCTTTTGGCTAAATAAATACAGTACAGAATATCTGTGTTCTATGAATTGTCACATGCCTATAATTTTCTCCCATGTACTTAATTATCTATACAAGGAGGGAAAGGGATAAGGGAAGAAGGAGGGACTAGGAAGACAGAAATGGAATTAACCTGCACATCATCAAATCCTGGAAAGACTGTGTTCTCTGATAAATACTGAAATCAAAATCATTGTCAGTGAAGGTTATTCACTTTAACTAGAATAAAACACAATAGCAATGTCATTTTCTTAATCTCCTGTATGAATTCCTTTCATGCATTACATTTCCATCCCTCATTTCTTTTGTCTCATTTCATGTCTTCTATTATAGTGGCTTTAATATGCTTACTCCAATCTTCTATTGGCCTTGCTTCAAGTCACTTACTGTAGGTAATTAGCTTTAGTGTGTCTGAGCCTGTGTTATCTCTGCCTGTTCTGTTCACAGCAGAGTCATTTATGAGTTCTCTTTTTCATTTAGAGTGTATGAGCCAGGACAGAATCAATGTCTATTGAGAACTGTGCAGTTTAGTTTGTTCATAATTTCAAGCAACTAATTGCTCTGCTTCATTTTCTTGATTAAAAAATACAAATCCAGTGACAGAAACACTGTTTAATTAAAAAATAATGTGAAAAGTCAATCTAAATTAAAGAGAAGAAGGGGCTGCCATGTGACTGAATCAAATGAAAAAAGCATGAAGCAACTATAAGAATAAGTGATATAAAGCACTCTTAGAAAGGCATTAAGACAAATCAAGCTAGGTCACAGATTTTGCCTCCACCCATATCAAACAAAATAATAACAACAATGAATACACACAGCAACATATTTTTTTTTGCAAGAAGCAATCCTTCAAGGAAAAAGATACAGTATTTTGCCATAAAATTGGAATAGCAATAATCCACAAGCATTCACATGAAATTCTGGGATGTTTGTCCACTGATTTAATCTGTCTCCAGAAAATATTCAGGGAACAAAAATGTGGCTCAAAAATCATGGAAATGTCCACTAACATTCACATATATAGAAGGAACACCCTGAGAATAAAGCCTGCATGCAGAAATCAGTTATGCAGGAAAGCATTAAAGGAGAAAGTCATTTGGATATGTAGGTAGTTACTCAGGGTTAAAATGGACACAAGCTTTGAGACAGATTTCTGAAAGTGCTGAAAACAATGCCAACTGTAATCTAACCCACAACATAAAGTAACATCTGTGTGGGTCTGTGCAGGTCAAAGGCAGTCTCATTTGCACAAGCCAGGAATCAACTCTTCTCCCACCAAGGAGACCCTGGCTCCTGGACTTCACAGATGGCATAAATCAGCTAGATAAGAATTTGTCTTGAAATTCTGCCAATCCAAGATGCCCAGCCCGGAAGAGTATTAACTCAACCTTTCATCACCCATCAGAATACTAGTTCATTATTTCAAATAAAAGATATAAACCCATACCTCTGACCCTCTGGAGGCTACAAATAAAAAGAGATTTCCTGTCCTTCTTTTTACCCAGCAATAAATTTTTCTTGCTTTTCTGCCTAACTCTGGTCTTGTCATTCAATCAAGGAGCCACCCTGGAATCCAGTTCCTAGACTTCAAACCCTATCACTAAGACCATGACATTGAAATTGAAGCAGGGAAACTTTTCAGGAGGCAGTCTCTTCAGACTGAAAGAAAATCTAGTCAATTATTAGAGTCCAATTATAGAGTCCAGATAATTATTCTGAGCAATGATCAAGAAGTACAGGAATGCCAAAGCTGTGCAAGTGCTAATGTTCAGAGGATGGGATGGAGAAGACACAGAATCCATGGCAGCTAATCCTCCATGCACCAGGCCACAGAAATACTTTCATTCTGCTGCTAACCAGGGGCCAGCACCATTGAGTGGACCATCAGAAGCAGTAGATGGAACAATTAGAGCTTTGGGCTACTATTTTTAATTTTAGGAGCCCCATACATTGAACTTGAGGGAGATAAATATGGTAGATTTTATTTAATACAAGCTCAAAACAGATTAGAATCATAGTTCTTCCAACAAAGGCACAAAGTCACTGCTAATTCCCCCTGTCTTATCTCCAACCCTGGTATATCAAAGAAGTGGAAATAAATAAATTATCTCAAACTCCAACTCAAAATAGAGGATGAATAAATTACATAAAGGAAGTCACCCACCCACCCAGTGAAATCCTACCATGACTCCTGTGACACTTAGAATTACCCCCAATTCCTTAATCCTTGATGTTATGGATCAGACTTTATCTCACATTTCCCTCCAACAAAATTTACATGTTGATGCTCTCGCCCACAATACCTTAGACTATTGCTAGGATTGGAGAAAGAGCCTCTAAAGAAGTAATGAAAGTCAAATAAGGTAAAAAATATAGAGTCCAGGTGCAATATGACCTTTCAATATGACCTTTGTCCTTAGAAGAGGAAACACAAGGACTGTGTGTGCAGAGAGAAATATAGTAAAAGTGCCATCTGCAAGTAAAGGGGAGAAACCAAACATCAGTAAGTTGGTCTTGGACTACCAGCCTCCAGAACTGTGAGAAAATGTATTTGTGTTGGTTAAGCCATCCAGTCTGTGATGTTTTCAAATGGACTAAGACTCATACTCTGGTGTGCAAGTGCATAAAAACTTACATGATCTGTGTCTAATTATGCAGCCCACTTTATTTGCTGTTGCCCAGGTCTGTTTTTTTTTTTTTTCATCTTTTTTTATTTCTGAAATATTCATCCACACCTTGGCTCAGCACAAAGGCCCTTCTTTCCTTTCCAAGGTGATCATATAGGTGGATCATCCTTGTCGCACTAGCGCCTGCCCAAATACCGTATGATTAATGGGAAATTCTTTGATTACCAGCCCATTCCATAGCATCTGTATTTGAGCAATACCATGGAAGCAGCCAGAATTAGACAAATATTCACAGAAGAAATGTCAAAGCTACAAAGAAGTCAAAAAGCATTCACTTAAAATAAAAAAAGAAAATGATGAACAGTCTGGATTGAAATCCCAGAACATGAGAAAAAATGGAGAAAAGGCATAATATTTCTATAGTGACTAAACCACTGCAAAGAAGGAAGAGAGGGGTGAATGAGGTTTGAAAGAAACTTAAAATAGAAAGATGCAAAACCCAGCTTAGAAGACAACCAAGTCACAAGAATAAACATCCTCTGAGTGCCTCTCCCTAGCAAGCCGTTTAATGGGGCTACACATCCTCTGTTAAAGGCCTAGAACTGATGAACAAGTCTAAACTTCATGAAGTAGGAGCAAAAATATAACATGTTAAATCAACAACTTAAGCTGAAAAAAGGAAATGCTGATTTATGAAAACAAATGAGCATCAAACACATATCTCACACATATCTCTCATAAACGAGAGAGTGAAATACTATGCATCAACAAAAGAGGACAAACATATGTCATTTGCAGCAACATGGATAGAGCTAGAAGGACTCAGCAGAAATAAGTCAGAAAGAAAAAGAGAAATACAGGATGGTCTCACTTATATGAAGGATACAGGGTAAAACAAACAAACGAATAAGAAAAGATTAGAAACAGCCAACAGAACTGAACAAAAGAGTGAAAAGAGGTGAAGGGGAAAGAAAACAGGTAGGCAGAGGGCACAAAAGAAGATTGTTAACAGGTGTTAAGGAAATGGGAAAACCCAGGGTTTTCCCTGGGTCATATATATATATATTGTATACATACAATACACAATATATAATATTCTATATATACAATATATACTATATATATAATAATGTAATATATATACATATATAATAAAAGAAAATAAACAAAAAAGCAACAGCATAAACAACAAAAAAAAACCTGGAAATTTGATGTCAGAATCCTGGATCCCTGACTGGGGGTGGGGAGATGACAAATGGACTGTATAATAGAGGGTTACTGGTACTTTGGTGGTGAGCATGATGGGGTAACAAACAATTGAAAGGTATGAATCTCTACCTTTAAAACATACACAGTGTTGTAATCCAATGTTACCTCAATAAAATAATTAAAATCAAGACAAATAAATAAATAAATGAAAGAGTGAAAAAGTCAAACTTTAAAGTAAAGTTTTGGGATAGTCACTTAACAAGAAGAAGGAAATGAATGTAGCAGCTATCAGAATGTGCTAGATAAAATTTCACTATATATTCTGTATTGGACTTCATTTGATAAAGAATATTTTATAGAGACCTTCTGCCCTTAGCAGTGCACTTCCCTAGCTTCTAAATGGGAGACTGACTCTAAAATCCTCACAGAGACTGCTCGATGGGGATGGTTTTTCAGTGTTGTTGCTCTCCGGTGCTCTTCAGCAGTTTTGTAGCAGGAACGGTTCTTAATGAAACCACCAAGATCATTCTTTGGCAGAACCCAAGAGGTAAGATTGTCTTAACCTTATTTACCTGTTCATTTTCACCAAAAGACAGGTAAGCTTTAGGTTGGCTAGTCCTCATCTTTTCCTCAGTTAATTCAGAAGCTAGGGGTATTGTTAAGGAATAATACAAACATCAAATTTTAAATATCTGTTTATTTGTACTCATACCGAGTGGGTACACTAGGTATTCTGATCAGAGAAGTAGTCCTTATAAATTAATTTACAATAAAAAAGTGTACATATTGGTTTCTAATATCCCTCAGGTTCTATCTATGTGGTGACTAGATCAAACGAAGGTCAGGTAACTTAAAACTCTAAAATGAAGAGAGAAGAAAAAGTATTTTTATTTGATTATAAATGGGGGAAGGAGGAAATTGACTTCTCTCCTGAAAAGGTCTGTTCCTACACCAATTATTTTGATATCTAACTATAATTTCTTTAATGGCCATATGATACTGCCTGAATTTAATGGCTTGAATTATCTTCTAATCCTGAGAATTTACTACTGTTCCATTCCATGGGAGAAATGTTTTAGTCTTTCACCCTGGGACTTTATTGACAACTCAGAGTAGCCATTTGATTCTCAGAGATCCAAAAAATATAATGAGAAGAAATCAATAAATAGAAATCTCCTGTGTTTGAGGAGTAATAAGAAAATAGATCATTTTTAGGAGCACTGAGAAGCACAGGGATATTTCTTCACAAAAGATAAATATGATTTTACACATGGAGCAAATAGATGTTAAAAAGGTGTTAACAGCAGTAATTTTTAAAACTTCTCAAAATGAAGACTCTACAGAATTAAAACATATATCTATTGGGGAAAAGTTATTAATCATATGTTGAGTCTAAAATACATCCCAACCACATCAACAATAAGAAAAACAAAAATCATGTGATCATATCAATAGATGCAGAGAAAGCATTCAACAAAGTCCAACACCCATTTGATAAAAGTCCTTGAAAAATTGGGGATCAAAGGAACATACCTCAATATAATAAAAGCCATATATGATATAACTACAGCAAACATCATCTTAAATGGGGAAAAACTAAAAATCATTCCATTTAAGATATGGAACCAGACAAGGATGCCACTCTCTCTACTACTTTTTAACATTGCATTGGAAGTTCTAGCCAGGACAATAAGGCAAGAGACAGGTATAAAAGGGATACAAATAGGAAAAGAGGAACTGAAGCTATCATTATGTGCAGATGATATGATTCTTTATGTAGAAAATCCAAAAAAATCTACAGAAAAACTTCTTGAAACAATAAACCAGTTCAGTAAGGAAGCCAGTTACAAAATCAACACATAGAAGTTAGTAGCCTTCCTATATGCAAAAGCCAAGCAGCAGCAGAAAGAATTTAAAAAAGCCATCCCATTTACCACCACACCAAAAACAATTAAATGCCTGGGAATAAACTTAACAAAACACATGAAGGAACTATACAAAGAAAACTTTAAAACACTGCTAAAAGAGATAAAAATACTGCTAAAAGAGATAAAAGAAGATATTTGGAAATGAAAAGACATTCTTTGCTCTTGGATTGGAAGAATTAACATCATCAAAATGACCATCCTACCAAAAGCAATCTATAGATTCAATGCAATTCCTATAAAAATTCCAATGACATTCTTAAAAGAGAACAAAAATTAGAGAAATTCATATGGAATAATAGAAGACCTTGAATATCATAAAACCTCCTGGCCAACAAAAGAGAGAATGGAGGCCTAACTATTCCAGACTTTAAGTTATACTACAAAGACATAATAATTAAAACTGTATGGTACCAGTACAACAACAGACAATCAGCCCAATGGAACAGAATTGAGAGCCCGAAATTAAAACCACACATATATGGTCAACTAATATTTGACAAAGGAGGGAAAAACTTACATTGGAAAAAAGATAGCCTCTTCAATAAATTATGCAGGGAAAATTGGACTAAGACCTGAAAACAAAATGGACCAAGACAACATCCTCATACCATGTACAATGACCAAATCAAAATGGATAAAAGACTTAGATGTCAGACCTGAAACTATAACATACATAGAGGAAACCTTGGGCAAACCCTCCATGAATTACAATTCAAAGTTCCCTTTTTGGAAACATCTGCAGATGGCAAAAAACTGAAGGAAAACATAAACAGATGGGACTACATAAAAAAACTGAAGGAAAACATAAACAGATGGGAATACATCAAACTAAAAAGCTTCTGTACAGCAAAAGAGACAACAGAAAAAAACTAAAAGAAGCTCAACCAAATGGGAAAAAAATTTGCCCTCCACAGGAGTGATAAGGGTTTAATAATACAGATCCACAGATTCATAAGAAATTTACACAACTAAACGAAAACAAAACAAGAAGTCCAATCAAAAATGGGGAGAACTAAAAGACACTTCTCCAAAGTGGAAAAGCAAAAGGACAAAAGGCACATGAAAAATTGCTCATCACTAGCAATCAGGGAAATGCAAATAAAAACCACAATGAGCTACCACCTTACACCAGTAAGAATGGCCCACTTCAAAAAAACAGGCAACAAGTGCTGGCATGGATGTGGATAAAAAGGAACACTCTTACACTGCTGGTGGGAATGTAAACTGGTCCAGCCACTATGGAAAGCAGTATGGAGGACCCTCAAACTAATGAAATGTAACTACCATTTGACCTAGCAATCGCTCTTCTGGGAATCTACCCAAATGAAACCTCAGTGTGGGTACAAAGGGACACCTGTGCTCGGATGTTTATTGCAACACTATTTATAATTGCAAGGACATGGAAACAACCCAAATGTCCCAAAACAGATGAATGGATGAAGAAGATGTGATATATACACAATGGAATCAATTAAAAATGACAAATTTGATGAATTTATGGAAACATGGTTGTATCTAGAAGACATAATACTAGCAGAAACGAGTCAGAAAGAAAAAGACAGAAGCCAAATGGTTTCATTAATATATGGACAACCAAATGAAAATACACAACAGGAGGGTGGGAATGGTCTGAATGGTCAGGGAGTGGAGGGAGTGGAGGGAGTGGAGAGGGTCAGGGAGTCTCCAAGTGGGTGACACTTGGAGATTAAAGTGATGTGAAATATATATAAATTATTTAATGATAAATAAATAAATAAACAAAATGCATCCTGAATAATTGGGTTTCAGAGATAAAAATTCTTTACACAATTAGTTAAAAAAAAATTAAGTCATTTAGAAAATGTTAAACTGTCCTCATACTTTTCTACAACATCATTAGGTATCCAGGCATAATAGATCAACCTCTGAAAAATGGAAATAAAAATATGACTGAAGAGTGTTAAGACCATTACCACTCTTTCAACTAAAAATATATATTTTATACACAAAGAAATTAGAGTACATGATACACATAAATCCTTCTTAAAAAAATATTCCATGACAATATTCTACCAAGGTAGCACAAATGGCATAATTATGGTAAAAGAATTAATGTAACATTCAGCTTGAAACAATAAAGAAATGTCTCTATATATTTTGAATAAGTACGATAAAACAAAATAACTCAAGATCTTTGTCTGCTGTCAGATTCTTATTTGAATATAAAGAGAATACACATTATCAAATATGAAGAGAATAGATTATAATTATTTCAGATAATAATTTCTAAGGAACAAGAGACCTGAGTGTTTATAGCCTCTGTTCCAATAATATACTTGTATCAATTTGTTCTGAGAGATTATTAAATATTTGAAAAAGATAACTGATGAAGGGCAGTGATAGTAGTATAGAATCCTAAAATCTCAACCTCTAATATATTGTGAACTCCTTGACACAATTCAAGGTCATATCATGTAGGAATATTTAATGATAAGAAAAAATATTATAAATGTCACAAGCCAAACTATAAATGGAATTGATAGGGTGTGCTACCCCCCCCCATTGTCTCCTGTTTAAGATTGCAGATTTCAAGAACAGATGCTAAAATGTGAGAATGACCTTAGTTGGAATTTCCCTTCAGGGAGATGCAGGGGGAGAAAGAAGTGAAATGGTCAGGGTGAAACAGGTTTCCTGGAAGGCAGGAAATCAGGATACATAAAGGGTATGAAAACAAAGAGAAGGATTGGAATTCAAAGAGGGGATCCAAGAGGCAATATGAAGATCGACTAGAGAAAGAGATTCAATGGAGGAGAGATGGGAATCGGCCATCTTGTAAAGATGTAAGCCATGTGAGCTTACATGTGGCCACCGTGGGCCACCTGCAACCCTTGGCTTTGCCAGGCTTGCCGCTTATGTGCCAGGCTGGCGCATAATGCAGTTAAGGAGTTTGCAGATTTGAACTCCGTGTTGGAGTTTGCTTTGCTGAGTTTGACTTGTGTCTGAAGAGGCCGTGCAAAAGTTAGGCCTGAAAAGAAAGTGAGCTTTGCTGATTTGGCACCATGGAGTTCCTGCTACATGAAGACAAGGAGAACACAGTGTGGAAGACAAGGAGGAATAAGCCAAAGGAGCAGCCAAAGGAACATGTCTTCAAGCATATGGAGATGAGTTCTGACTGATTTTGGTGAGATGATCAGGACTGAGAGACTGAGGATTTCTGGGCAATCTGGGAATGAACTTTACAATGCTGAGAAAGGTTTTGGACAATGTTAAAGAAATCGGAGTTTTCCTTACATGTTTCTTTTGTATTTATTAGGATAATTAGAAAATCACTTTGTTAGAAATAAATTAGTCTGCACTGACAGTCTTGTGTTGGTTTGGTATTTTGGTTGAGAAGGCTGGGGAGGGTGGAAAGTACCCACAAGAGTTTAAACTGTGTTTTTAAGTTTTTCTTTTTAGGTCTGAAAGAGGGAAAGAAGGCAGAGAGAAGCTGGTAGCTGATGTTTGCATATCAATAGTAGGTAGGTACAGTAAATGCTAATGAACAGTGTGTAGTCTGCTTCCTAAGGAGAGAAGCAGGCCTAGGTGTGGCTACTTCAAGGTAAAAGTAAATGGCCTGTTTGTAGCCTGCTTCATGGAGAGAAGCAGGCCTGTATGTGTTAAAGTCAAAGTTAAAATGTCTTCTTTTGGTCACCCACTTTCACAATTAATATCTAGTATCAATTTATAAGAGAAAAAGCATATAATCCATGGTCTTAATTATGTTTATACCTGGTTGATAGCCTGTATGTGTTAAAGTCAAAGCTAAAATGTCTTCTTTTGGTCACCCACTTTCACAATTAATATCTAGTATCAATTTATAAGAGAAAAAGCATATAATCCATGGTCTTAATTATGTTTATACCTGGTTGATAGCACTATGGATGGTTATTGTAAGATGATGCACATTTTTCTTTCTTCTAATGTTTTTTTCAATATCATGGTTTTAGATTTTGCAAAAAGTATAGTTTCAAATTAAAGTAGACGTAACTTTTGAATTATTCATAAATATGTACATATTTCTCTACAACACAAAATTCTAAAAGGTGAGAAATATTTTCCATGGAATGATGAAAGACCTTTAACAGAATATGTATGCAAAAAGAGAAGAAAAGATGTTACTAATAAATGTTTCCCAATAAAATACCTCAAACTATCCATTTTATTGTTGTCAAATGCCCAACCTAACAGGTTTGTCCAAAAGCAGCACCACTGAGTTTTGAGGGCTTGCCACAGGTCTAATACAACTTCTGGCAAGCAACCACAGGAAAAAGATTCTGAAGCTGGTCTCAAAAAATTGATTTAAAAAGGGTAAAGTGAAAGTGCAAATCAAGAGTAATTCCTGCCATGTGTCTCTCGTCCATGTGTTTTAAACTTTTCTACATGAAAGATTTAGGCCACAACAGATGATTTTTCTAGCATTCAGAGATCTAATTACACTCAACAACAACAAAAAAACTGTATCAAATAATACAGATTTAAGTTTAAGTAAGCAATGGTAGTAGAACTTCCAAGACTCATAGGACCATCCTTTCTTGACCTCTAGTTTCTATGCTAAGGTGACAATAGGCCACTTTGTACCAATTGAGACAAGTATATCCCACCCTTTTTGGGAGATGGATCCCACAAAAGGATATTATGAAATTAAAAAATTGAATATCTTCATAAGGCAGTGATTATTTTTTTATTATTTATTCTTTTTTTCTTACATGGCTGGATTTCCCATAGTTCTCCCACCACCATATCACCCATGACCCATACCACATTCCCTTGTGTTCTTTCCGCCCCTGTGTTGACCTCCTCTCTTCCCCCCTCCTTTGTTTTATGTCTCAGGTTTATGGTAGCTTGTTTGTGAAATTTAAATCTTTAACCATACCTGAAGGCACAATGTTATGAAGGAACACAAAATGAGCCTAAATTATGCAAATTTTTATTTCCAACTTAATTAGGTTTTTAAGTCTGTAAGGGATGAATAATTTAATTTTATTATATTATTTTATCATTTTACCAATGAAGGGGACTTAGGGTCAGGGAGTATAAGTTCCATGTCCAAACTCACACACTTTATTTTCCTTCCCTAAGCAAAATACATCATTCTCTCATCTATAATTATTTTCATCAATACATATTGAGTAGGAGTTAGACACATTTTTCCTATTAGAAATATCAAGAATTTCAAGATAGTTTATACCTACAGTGAAATCACAGTCTGGAAAAAGTAATTGGCAGTGACAGCTAACTGAAAAGTACATTTTCAAAGGAAGCATATCCAGGAAGCAGATCTCAAATAAAAACTGGCCAATGTTATGGAGATTTAACTTTCTTACATTATTGTTTCGGGTCCAGGTGATAAAACCTGACTTGAATACCAATGGATGTGGCTGATGCCTCCTTCATCAAAATGCATAGTTTTCTTTTAGGAGGATGGAAGAGAAAAGCAAGACCTTTTGTGATGTGCTGAATTGATAGTGCTCTGTTTTTGGGGGGTGGGGTGCAGATTGCAGAAGGGACAAAAGGAGAATGTGTGGGTGACCATTGGATCTGACATTTTGGCCTTAGAAAACAAAGGTTGTGGGAATTATTCCAGCACTCAAAGGCCCTGAGGTGGATGTTGGTGAAGAGGCTTTCATGATGGACTGCGTAATTGCCATGGGAAGAGAAAGAGAGAGAGAAAGGCCTGTGTTAGATGTGTGAGTTGGTTGAGGGGCTGCTTTCCTATCCTGCAAACTGGACATAGCCTTTTTTTGCGGAATTATTTTGTACTTATTGAATCTATTGCTGGCACAAGACAAGCACACCGCCTGGCGGTATGAACTGAAATACACTGGAACTGAGGTAGACGCTTAAACAGATGTCAGTGGAAGCAGGGTTCCTATCTGCTCAAGACTCTTGTGAGTATGTGAACTCTTAAGTTTTATTTGTTTGTTTCTCAAAAATAACTTCCTGTGCTTACCTTTCCCTCAAAAGTTTGTTTTCTGGGCATCTTCTTAGAACCAAGATACAGCACCTAGACTAGAGATTTGGGAGATACATTGAGTATAATGTCAACAGGGGTTGGTGTCTGGCTGATTGAAAGGAAGCATATGGGTGACTAACAAATATCGAAAAACAATTACTGGAAATTGAGGTTAGAACTACTTTGGAGAAATGTGTTCAGTTGTAAACATATTGGGATTAAAAGATTCAAAATCAGAGACAAAAAATGGTCCATAACTAAACACCATAATATAGCTCCTGAAAGCTTAAGAATAGGGATGAATAGCCATGTAAAGATTGTAGAGACAGTGGAAAAACCTGGAAAGTTGATGCATTCATAAGTTAATGATACTAGTATCAGGAATACATATTTAAATTATAAAAATTTACTTATGAAAATGAATCCTGTAGATGTTAGATGGCAATAAGTGATCTGTAGGTGGAGACGAGCTGGAGGAAAGGGGGCTCATGAAAAAAAAGCACTGGACAGAAGAAACAGTGAGAAAAAACACTCTATCCATCTCTCATTTGATGCAGAATTAGACAGATTACAATCAAGAGATTCAATAAGATAAGAGGTAATATGACAGCATTATCAGCCTAATGCTGTGAGTAGCACTGGTGAATTTAAGAGTTAAAGGAAAATTTGAAAAATTCCAATGCACACACACAGAAAGTTAATGAGAATTGTGGGATCAAGGAAGGAATGTACATGTTTGCTTTTAAAAGGTAGGAAACTTTTCTAGTTTCTGAATGCAAGTCAATTTTCTTCTTTCATATCCATTCTATAAATATAATGGTTGGTTTAAGAACAAAAATTATCTGTCTTCAAAAATTTACAATATAAAGAAACAGAACCAATAAATCTATATTTTCTACCCAACAGTCTTAATTAAATTTTTCTCCTATAAATTATTATATTAATAAATACATGATTACTAAGTACATACAAAGTACAAGAATATATGGCAGGTGATGGGGAAAAATCAGTCTTCAACTTACATTTCCTATTCTGGAGGGATTGTCTGTTTACCTAGTATCTTTTATGAAAGGTTATTTTATTAATTTGGGGAGAAATTGCATTATTAAAAAATAGCAAATATATGTGTCTTTTGATACTAGAAATAGAACAGTAATGAGCATTTCAACTGCTAGTTCATAATTAAATTTAGGTTACAGAAAAAAGTTCCCCAAACTAGGAAGCATTTCAATAGGTAACCAGTAAAATATTAGCCGTACTCCTACAAAAGAAGGCAATATCATGGAGCTAGTTTGTCTTATTGTTTCTGAAATTCAAACTATAAAGAAAATAATTACCATAATCACTACCGATCACTAAAGTCAGACTCAGAAAATTTTGTAACTGATGAATTTTTAAACATATACTTTCAAAATGCCCTGTTAACTCAAAATAGTACCGTCTCTCTAGTAAGCACTGAACAAAAATGGGAATGGAAGATATGAATAGACAATATTTCCTAATATAAATTTGCAATATGCATTCATCTTATAGCTTTAAACTATATTGATAAATATTGCATAAAATTGAACTTACAATTAAGCTGAATTTATTAATTAATAAAAATAAAACTTTTTACCTACCTGTGTTCAAATGGCCTCACACTCAGACTAAAGTTCTCTTTGTCCTTATTAGCTCCTTGCAAACTCCTGCATGGAGACAAGCAAACTCTGGTATGCTTTTATAATCTTAGGGTCTCCATGAGCACAGTCCTCCTACAGCCCCACCCTAACAAAGCTCAAGGCTGCCAGAATTTACTATTTGTTCCACATAAATCCTGGTGATAAGCAGACAGATGTCTGAAGAACTTTTTGAGCATTTACTGTCGATCACAGGATTTTATAAACCCTCTCTTTCTCTCTGTCCTAGAAACTATAAAACAACAGACCCAAATTGTTTCTTTACGGTTTCAGAACAGTTTCTTTAAGGTTTCAGAACAGTTTCTTTGTGATATGATGCAAATGTTCAGGAAGAACTCCCACTCTAGCTTGTGGTCCTTTGAGAGTTTGAAGGCTGAGTACAGTGGCCCCTTGCTTCCCTGTCTTGTTTCCTTATCTCCTCTTGTAAAGAGAGAAGCTTGTTTCTTCTCCCTATAAAAATAAGTTGACAGCAGGTGACCGATTCATAAAAGTTCTGCCCTTCCCTTTTAAGTAATGTTGGCATTTCTATATTGAGATTCTTTACATACTCAGTAATCAGTAAAACTTTCATTAATGTAAAATAATAATGGAAACACTTTTCTGAGTAACAATCTTTCACATCAAAGATAAATTAGTAAAGACTTTTTAAGTATCATCAAGACTAATGTTTTATTTCAGTTTCCATGCAATTAATATGGAAACAAAGTTTCCCATGAAAAGGTACCTTTTGTATGAAATAATGATAGGAGTAAATGATACAAATCCTCGCTGAGATACCACAAAGTACTTAAAAAGATAAGATGTTAAATATAAGTAATTTCCTGAATATTTAAATCTGTATCAAAGTCAAGACAGTGCACTTAAAACTCACAGTTTTACCTCTGGATATGACAATCATGTAAAGTTTGACTTTTATAGATTTATATAAGCATCATTAAAATGAGCACTTACTAAAATATCTATATTTCAAGTATAAGGCAGTGTTTAATATGTAAGCATAAGATATCCATGCAATGATGTGAAATTCATTATGTATTAGAAAATAAACTGACTTTATGTCCAAAACCAAAAGAAATTGATTTTGTAATCTTATAAAGCATGCTAAAATGAATCAGATAAGAAAACAGGCAGAGAACTTAACTAAACCTACAAGTGGAAGCAGTTGGACCTTTAAACCCAGCCACTCATCAGGTTTGTCCCAGCCCGCGGGAGCAGTAGCAAGAACACACAAACCTTAAGAAGAGGAAAAACAAATTTACTTATTAAAAAGACAAAATAGACAAGAATCACGGAGGGTACAATGAACTCCCTTTGATTATCTTACCAACCAGTTCAGTCTCTAGTTCAAAAACTGCACATGGGTCCTTAGTTACATGTGTCCATAAAATGGCAGTTGTCCCACCTTCTAGCCAAATGAAAAAAGCGAGATGGTGTTGTTGATTCTCCTCCAAAAGGCACAACTCCAACATTCTTTCAGCTTCAACTTTATCTATTTATATATATATATATATATATATATATATATATTTTTGAGACTAGGTCTCGCTATTTTTGCCCATGGAACTGCAGGCTCTCATTGCCCGGGGTACCACAGACTGAAGCCATCCCCAGCCTCAGCTTCCCAGGTAGCTGGGATTACGGGAGCACAGCACCACGCCCAGCTATTTTTTTTTTTTTTTTTTGAACTAGGTCTTGCTACGGGCCCCAGGCGGGACTCGAACCGCGATCTCCAGCTTTGGCCGCTTCATAGGCTGAAGTTTACAGGCAGGAGACACCGTGCCCAGCTCAGCTTCAACTTTAAACTGGCTCAATACCACCAAGACACACTTGACACAATAGCAGCAACCACTTCAGACATCTCACAATGATAGCAGCAACACGGTAAGTTCTCTTCAGATCTACAGACAATTCCCAAACTTCACAGTTTCAAAGTTAAAGCAAGTTTTCAAGTACCAAATTTCCAGGTCAACCTACAAAGGACACACGTTTCTCCAACATGCTTCCCTAGGCTCCTCACTGGCCTGGGCTGGGTATGGAAGCCCACAGCGTCTCTTCCTTCCCTTCTGCCACACATGGCAGCAGCAGCTCCAAAGCTCCCAGCCTCCCTTTTGCTCCTCAGCTTTCTCTCCTTCCCTTCAGCATTCTCTCTCCCTTAAATCCCCCCCACTCTCCTCTATTTCTCTTGCAAAGAGACTTGGCTTCCCTTCTCCAGCAACTCTCCCACCAGGGCACAATGACTGCCATCTTAATGCAGCACTATCATTCTGGGAATCATGGCCTCCAAATTTCAACACAGTATCCCTATCAAAAGAATGAAGAACTCTTGATGAGTGATCAATTCAGAGTTCATATCTCCAAAATGAGACAAAAATTTTCAGCACCTTGAAAATAAGAATTTCAAGTGGCATAACACAGTTTATTCTGATTAATAGTTAAGATAACTTACATTTATTCTTTGTGTTTTAAGAATAGTGGTAAGCAATATAAAGTCAGAAGGATAAAGGGAAGTGTTTGCATTAGGTCAAAAATTTGCATTTGTACTTTTTGAAATGCAAACATTCTTCTGTAAAAGGAAAAAAACATTTCAGTGTGGATTTTTAAAGAGTTTACAAGCAGGTTCTAAGTCATGCCAGTAACACAGTATTATAACCACATTTTGGTAAACTTTGAAACCACAGAGATGATTGTTATCTCCTAGACAAACTCAAAAGTGAGTTGCTAAATTTGAGAGTATATAGTCCAGTTTCTAGAGTACACCCACATCTGCAAAAATCTTGACCTCAAAAAAGGGCAAATGACATGTTGTCCTTGTTTCTTATTAAATACATAGATCTACCATGGACGGGAAGAGATGAAGAACAGGAAGCAGATATTCTCCTGCTTTCTGAAAACTAATCTGTAACTGGTTACAACGACAGATCAAAGAAAGAAGCAAGCACAGCAGTGTGGTGAGTGAAGACATTTCCTCTGAGTTCTATTCACAGAGTCTAGGAAGGAGAGCATATGTTTCTGTGGGTATTTCTGCAATGATTTTGTTGGAGTGTGATCCATCATTAACATAGCTGAGGTTTTGAATTGTTAGTAACATTGTGTAGCTAGGAAATAAGAGATACTTCCCTTTTGCTTTAGAATTGTAAATTTCAAGAAGGACTTGCAATATGGAGATTTGACTTTTTGACTTGATTGTTTCAGGGCTCAGGTGAACAAAGTTTATCTTGACTATGCCAAGGTGTGGTTGCTAGACATCATTAGAATTCATAGTTTTCTTTCAGAAGGATAGAAGGGGAGGAGAAAAGAAAAACAAAGCTTTTGTGGTGTGAGCTGTTTGACAGGGACCCTTTAAAAAGAGAGGGAGGGAAAAGGAGAAGGGAGAAATATATATACATGCCTGTGTGAAGAAAGATGGGATTTTCCATTTTAGGAAGATGGAGGTACTGCTGTGGGGCCACAGTCAAGGCAGAAAAAAAGTTGAACCATGGCCCATGACCATTGACCTGGGCTGGTGAAAGACTTGTGATTTGTATGTGGCCATGGGGCTAACCTTTGGGAACAGCATGGGCTGTGAGAGGACAGGAAAGTAGGGAGGTCATGAGTTTTTACTGTAAACAGGCAATGATCTGGAGCAGTTGAACTCATGAACCTTAGCATGTAAGCTGATAATATGTGCTGAAGGAACCTAAGAGTTTGGAGATTTGAACTTTATATTGGAGCCTGTCTTATCTATCTTGATTCAGATGTCTTTGGAGAGCCCATGAGCATAGCTTGAGAAGATGGACCTGCTGTTGATTCCTGTATGCTGGAGTTTTCCAACTGCCTAAAGTTGAGATGGAAGCCAAAAATGAAGAGGAACACCACATTTTGGACCATGTGTTTGGAGGAAGCTGAAACAGATGCTAAAGGAGGAAAGAGAAATGTCATTTTTGGAATGTGCTTGTGAACTCTAACTAATCATGAGATGAGGTGACCAGACCAGGGACTAAGGTCAGTTTTGGACCTGTGGTGGTGATAGCGGGGCTGTATTGAAATTGGGGGGCTATGACACTTCATTGTAATATCAGCCATTGTGCCCTGGTGAGCACAGACTTGGAAAAAGGAAGTTGTCTTCTCATGAGAGAAGAGGTTGAGGAGATTAGAGAGGAGATTGAGAGAAAACAAGTGGAGATAAACGAGAAGAGGACTGAGAACAGAGGGAAGCTGAGCTGCTGAAGCAATGTGCAGGAGCAGGCAGGGAAGGAGGCCACACTTTGACCTTCCTTTCTAACCTGAGTTGCTGAGGATCTCAGGGAAGCATGTTGGAGAAACTTGTAACTTGTGTAATCTAACTTGGAAATTTGGTACTTGAGAACTTGGTTTAACTTTGAAACTGTGAAGCTTATAAATTCTCTGGAGACCTGAAGAGAACTTGTTGTTTTACTGTTTTCATCATGAGAAGTCTGAAGTGGTTGTATTGTATTAGTGAGTCTTGATGATTTTGGTGCAGTTGAAGCTGATAGAATGCTAGAACTGTGCCTTTTGGAAAAGAATTGAAGATGTCATCCTGGGCTCCCTCATTGGATTTGGATCTCTGGCTCTTGAGGAAGGATTGGTGGCACCATCTTGGCTTTTTCTGGCTTGAAGTATTGCTGTACCTTTGGAAGAAGGAGTGATGGTGCCATCTTGACTTCTTCACCTGGCTTGAATGTGAGATGGCTGCGATTTTGTGGATGCACATGACTGCTGCAGCCACTTACAATTTGGGGACTAGGGACTGAACTAGTTGGTAAGATTACCAAAGGGGTTCCTTGTACCCTCA
Organism: Uropsilus gracilis; assembly: GCA_004024945.1. Classification (NCBI taxonomy): domain Eukaryota; kingdom Metazoa; phylum Chordata; class Mammalia; order Eulipotyphla; family Talpidae; genus Uropsilus; species Uropsilus gracilis. The sequence continues at coordinate 54,642 of PVHY01007435.1, forward strand.
GTGACTTTTGCTTGCTTTGTCCTTTCAATAAGTAAATCTGGTTTTACCTTCTCTTAAGATTTATGTGATCTTGCGACTGCTTGTGTGGGCTGGGGTAAACCTGGGACCTAAGGAATAGATGGGTTTAAAGGGCAAGCTGCTTCCCTTTGCAGGTTCTGTTAAGTACCCTGTTTTACTTGTTCTCCTACCCAATATCAGTGGGTTAACTGGGTTTCTCATGTTTATTTTGTGGCACATGTAATGGGGTGACCAGGGTTTTGCATGCTTACTTCATGGTACATATGATTAGGTAATCACTTGCTTACTTAGTAGTAAATAGTTTGATCACTTTAAGAGTTTGGTCTGGCTTTAGGATTATATAAACAAAGGCTACTGGCAGTAAAGAACTCTGAAATAGATGGGTTTAAAGAACCGTGAAAAGTTTTTGTTTTGTTTTGTTTTTTTTCCTCCCCTTCTTTAGTTTGAAAGAGGGCCCTGGGACAGGTAAGCAGCAGGTATCTAAATAACAAAGATAATATGTGTGGAAGATTAAGGGTTAATAAAGGCTTTAGCCTGTTTTGTATCAGATTGAAAGATAAAGGTTTTTTTCTGGTTTAGGAAAAGCTGGCAAAATGTTTTTGATAAAATGCCTGTCCCCTCTCCCCCCAAACAACTTCTCTCTGGCATGTTGAGCTCTGGGCTGCAACACCACTGACACTGGCATCTGTTTGGGTCAATTACACTCAAATGGGTACATTTAAAAGGAGTATATGCATCTCAAAAAGTTTATTTTTTTTTAATTCATGAGACTAAACACAAAATAGATCATGTAAATGCCTAATGCCCTAACCCAGGGCTCTCTTTCTATGTTCTCATTTCATTTATGACTTGGCTTTTTCCTATCCTGAATTACCCCAAGTATTGCATTTTCCTTGTTCTCATTTCATTTATGACTTGGCTTTTTCCTATCCTGAATTACCCCAAGTATTGCATTTTCCTCCAGGCCTCAGTTCTTGCAACTTCTTTCCATCTTGAAAAAACTACGGCATAGGCTAATCTAGAACATCATCATCTCTTCCTGAAACAGTGCTTCTTTTCTGAGAACATCCTGGAAGCACCAGCTCCTATACCTATTCTAGACAGGAAGGTTCGATTTGGAGGAGGTCAAACACAGGGGAAGAAATTTATCAAAGGCCATAGGACTGTGCAGCCAGGATTCCACTTCATTCCATTTTCACAGAAGCCATCTGTATGGGGAGAGTTTACTGTCCAAACTTTCAAGTTCTCTAGAATGAGGTTCAGCTTAGGTGTGGCTTAGGGTCACTAACACTTCTGAGCTGCCCCTGAAAAAAAACAGGCCATGCTAGGCTGAAGGGTGTAGATGTGAGATACAGAGCTCTCCCTCTTGCTCTCTCTTTGCCTCTATCTTCTTCATCTTCCCTAACCTTCTCTCTATCCCCTTTTCTTCCTCATTATTTTCTCCTTTCCTCCCTCCATTCTCTCTCACTTTGACTGAACAACACTGCAGGGAGTCAGAGGTAGAGAAATCAGAGAGGGAACATTCTCTGAAGGCCTGGAAATAGTGCACAGTTGTTTTTTCTGCACATCTACCTACACTAGTGCATTTTTGTTACTGTGACTATTTCTCATTGAACAAATTCTGTAACAATAAAATGCATATTTTAAAAATAAAATAGTATTTTAATTTTCTAAAATGATAAATGAATATTTAGATTAAAACAAACATCAAATAATGGGCATCTATGAAAGAAACATTCAACTCACATAGAAAGATACTGAAGAGTATATCAAATAAGTACACATATTTGACCAACAACCAATGAATAGGCTGTATATCCAGAGAGTGTAGAAGTGTATGTCTAATTAAAATACTGCATCATCAGACAAGGCTCTAATTATCTCCGAAGAAGATCAGACTAAGTAAATTTCAATGATGTATAGTTTACAAGAGTAGCATTAAAATGTTTCATTTTTTACTGGAGTTCACTTCAGAAGAGGTTAAAGTTTCAAAGGAAAGGGGTAAAAGAAAGATTAGGTTCTTGAAAGAGAAAATTTGTAGGTTGTGTTATCAAGGGTGACTAGGGTATATAACAAGACAAAAGATGTAATATCCCAAGCAAAGCAAAGAATATATATAAGAAGTCAGAGACATAAAAAGAATGGTGCTTCAGGGAATGAGACTGTTTCATATAATTGTAGTACAAAGTGGGAGGGGAAACTGCAGAGATCAGTTTAAACATTCAAGTGGAAGAATTTATTTGTAGAAGTGTTTATGGAAGGAATCATAGCAGGAACTTATTCAGTAGAATACTTGGGTTAGACAATAACGAGATAAAAAAAAAAAAAGTAAAGCAAAAACTCTTTACCAGGACAAACAAATATACCCAACAAGAAATTGTTCTAGGAAACACTTAACGCAAATTAAAGCTAGAATGGGAAAAAATGAGCTGTGACTTTATAATACTGATTCTTGTGAAAATTTTATGAGCTATTGTGTTTTATATGTACCTTACCAATGTCAGATCACTGGGAATTCAGAATTCACCATGCCATATTAGTACAATTTAGTGATTTGAAAAGTATTTATTACATTTGATTAATATAAAAGTTAAATGCAATGCCTATCCATCTCAATTTAACAAAATAAAATAAATAAACACTCAGAGTTTGGCCCTGTGCAGTACAATTGATCTGATTCAACAATACCCAGGAACTAAGCAGATTGGGGAAATAGTGCTGTCTACAGAATAATTTTTACTGGTTTCTTCCAATTAGAATAAGCTGACTATTCAGATAATTTTTAAGATGCAGAAGTCTTCCTTAACTGATAAACAAGTGTATATCTATCTATCTATCTATATATATATATATAGATACATATATATACATAGATACATATGTATATAGATACATATATATGTATATATATGTATATATATGTATCTATACCTATATATATAATGCAGAGAAACATTGCATTTTCCTGTCAAAACATTAAACATTAAAAATTGAGTTGCAAGCATTTCAGAAGCATGTGGTTTCATGTGAAACATCTACAATTTGAAGATACTCTTAAAAAAAAGCAGACTTGATGACATTGAGCTAACCTTCCCATATAATAAAAACAGTTGGTAGTGAGTAACTATTTCATAATCTCTTTTAATGGTGATCCTCTTATAGTTTTCTACTGTTGCATCCTTGGTACTAAATCATGAAAATTTTATTTATTATCTTTTCTTACGCATGTTCTTCTGTATTCATGTATTCCCACTACCAGGTCTAACCTCATTTTAATGTAAAATTTTCTCTCTCAGGATTTCTCCCTCTGAACCAGAACATAAGGAAATTGTGTAAGGAAATTTCAATTATTCTAAAGGTGTTTATAAACTGGAACTATGTTAGATGCATAGAAGTTAATTCACTTTATACAGAAAATACCTTAGAGTATTAGATTTTCTTTCCCTAATGTACCTCCATTCACAAACTCTTGGGTTGTGTTCTTTGATTTACTTGTGCTGTAGATATACTTTGTTATAAATTGCATTTACTTAAAGTGAATAGTTATGCAGACAACTAAATGAACATTTGTGACTTTGAAATATGTACGCTGAGTTTAGTGGAAGTCAAACAGGTTGAGAATGAATCAATGATCACTTATTAGTGGAGACCTGAAAAAATTATGAGTCTAATTCACATCTGACCTACTTCTGCCCAAAGTAATATAAATAATTGATCTCTATGCTGCACTGCCACAATTGTCTTTCTTCACATTCCTCTTGACAGTTTTATGTCAATACATATGGATAACTTCAAGAATTGTTCTCATAACACAACACAACTTAAGCAAATGTCATGTTAGTTGCAACTGTGACCTATAATTAACAGTCAGGAAATGCATTTTAAATTTCTCTCAAGAAAATACATGTCTTCATTATTTTTCTGGATATCTAAAGCATAAACTATTCATCTTTTAGTTAGGTGCCTGGAAAACTAAAAAGTTCAAGTGGAGCATTGAAGATAGAAATAGGAAAAATCCATTTATTTTTAGACAGATAGGTGATAGATACAGATGATAAGTTTGGATATAGATTTAGAACTAGATATATTAAAGGGAATAAAAACTCAGAGACTAACATCCACAAGAATAATTCAGTGAAATGCGTAGAGGTGTATAATTCCCATAGAGATATGTACTGACAATCCGTGGGTGTAGAATATATGTGACACATTTCTAGGAAGGTTACTTTCTACACAGATTTGCTTAGACTGATGATTACTCTTTGCCTTAAGTAAAGAATCTTCTTCTTCTTATTATTATTATTATTGCTATTGGTGTTAAAGAAAATAACTAGCAAGGAAGGTAATAGTTTCAAAATCCAAGCTCCTAGCCTTTATCCTCTAAGGAAACATAACAAAATAAACTTCAATAAACACATCAGGGCACCAACAAAGTCAACTACTTCAGACTGTAGTCAAGTGGCTAAATGATGTTATTAGAATAATAGAACAGATTTTGCATACTATCACCTATATTTACACCTATAAACTGTATTTTATAGTTGGAATATCTAAATCAAAATAGTTTCAAGTGATTTGTCTAATATATTATTCATTGACTCATTCAACAAATATTTATTGTATGTCTTTTGTGTGCCAGGCATAACTGCTTCCTTTTTTACTGTCTAAAATAGCTAAATATCACTAAAGTACTTGAGATAATTATTTTAATAAACATGGAAAACTGTATATAGAGGAAATCTTAGGGATTATCCTTAACTGGGTGATTGAGAAGGATTATGAGCAGATGACATTGGTTGAACACCTAAAGTATCAGAACGAGCTGACTTTATAAAACAGCAGTAAAAACAGAAAATGTAAGACTGGAAAGAATAAAATGGTTTAGCTAAAACAACAGCAAATTAAGCATAAAATATACCAGTAAGATTAGTGAAACAAATTAAATGGCAGTGATAAGAGTTCAGAGAGATTAAAAACAAACAAACAAACAAACAAACAAACAAAAAACAATTTCATGTAGTTAAATATAAGTTTGAGAAATTGTGGCAAGTTAGGTATGAAAATGGCTGCTACTGATGTGTGGAACCTTCTTCTGGAGTGCTCCTAACCAGACATTCTGCTGCCCAGAAGTTCCTAAAGATATGTTGTTTTCTGCCTTTTTCCTTCCCTTCCTCCCTTTCTATGTCTGACCTTCACTCAAGACTTTCCCACCATTAACCCTCTCTCACTTATCACATATATGGAAATGATAGGGTATAAAAGCATTGCTTTGCCTAAGTTCAGGGTTCAGACTTTGGAGAGAGCTCCTCTGAGCCCACAAGCACGAAATAAACCCTACTGTTCCTTCAAGTTCTCTAAATGACACTCAGTTCTTCTACAATCAGACCAGGCCAAATTCTACAACACAATTGGATTACTAGGAAATCATTTCTATATTAAAAGGATGGATTTAAAGAAGTATTTTTTCATATCATCCATTCTACAAATATGTGTACATATACGTGAGTGATTAAAATAATAAACACTGGCTAATGTCCACAGCAGTCAAAGAGAAAAGGAATTTAAGAAAAAATAGATGCCAATATTATTTTCTTCTTATATCAAAGACAATGAATATAAGTTTAATATAATAATGTGTATTTATTAAAAGGAGAATGGCTAATCTCTCCCCTTAAAATCCTTACTGAGTAATAATCATTAGGCAAACATCTGTGCTTTAGAGTCTGAATATATTGGCCCAAATTTACAGTTTGATTATCACTAGGTTTTAGGTTCTAGACACTGGAATAAGCCATATTTAACTTATAAGGTACCACATCAAATGACCAACTGGCCCAAATATTCTTTTGGGGGAGCGTTCTAAATTAGCCTAGTATTTCTCTCTCATTTAGCTCCCTTAATACCAATATTTGATTTTATATGAGTAGATATTTTAGGACTTCATTCTTATATTTTGTTGTCAAACTGTCTTCTATATATATTGGGGAAATTAATAAACTGATTCAAGAGTTTCCTACTGTTTTTCCCCCATGGTCAACTCTGTTGACAGTTATTTTATATGATCCATCCCATGTTGTATTCTTATGAAAATTACAAAATGTTTCTTTAATGAAAACCTGAACTACAAAATGAAAAATCAATTTTAAACTGAAGCCTTTTCCAAAGTCACTCCTTTAACTAGCAGCTTTTAAAGTCATATAAAAGTTGAACTATAGAATTAATTCCTAGAAGTCTATAAGGAAGGTAGAGGTAAGTAAAGAAAAATTGTAAAGTGCTACCATAGATTTCATGTGAATTTTGTTCATTTTGCTGAGTGGAAAATATCATTCTTTGTATTTGAACATTCAGCCTTTAAACATTTCTTTATTTTGAATTTAATGCTACTGTGATTGATAGCTTTACTGAAATAGGGATGTGGCAGGCATATTAGTTCTATCCTATATAGTAGAACAATGGTACTTAGAGCCCCTCAGACAGACTACTGGTAAAAACACCTTAATATCTCATAGCATAGCATTTCAAAGACATTATGAACAAACATTGACTCTAGTATTAAAAGCCTAATAGTGAGTTATTGCAAAATTGTGGTTAAATCAAAGGGTTTATGTGTTAAGATATTTCACATTCAAACTTCAATATGGCATTTATGTGGAAGATGATGGAAGAGATAAGCAAATATTCATGAGTGATCACACAATTGCACATTAGGTTCTTAAGCACTTGCCAGAATGTTTTTGCATTTCTATAAGCTGAAGCTATAAGCACATATTAAGATGTAGGATTAATAAACAATAATTCATGGAATACTACACTGGGTATTATCTATCTACACAACTTAATGTATACTAAGGGACCTTGGATTAGTTTCAAATATAAGAAAAAATATGGAATAAATTTTATATGATTGCTTATTAGGCTATCCCAAGGAAAGAAAAACTATGTAGCCATATCAGGTACCATTACATTGAATCATTTACAAATTAAAGGAGCATAATGGAGACCATTTACTCAATGACTATTCTGGAAGCTTGCAATACATGAAATTGTTTCATTTTGAGTACTGGGAAGTTATGAATCAAGTGCTGTACTTAATTCAAAAGGACAAATTTTCATTTCTGTCTGTTTTGTATTTTCAGGTTAGAATGCTTGTCTGAAACACAAAATATTTAGACACTAATCAAGGCATCCTGTAAAAGTAGACAGAAAGAACCTGTAACACTGAGGGTTGGTTCTATCTACAAATATTAGGAAGGGAGGACAAAGAAAACAAATGCTATAGCAAGAAGGTCTCCTGAGATTGTTGAAGAACTCACTATATGACCTTTCCTGGTATAGGGAGAAATTTCCAACATCCCATCTGTATTCAGTAAGACTGAACAAACAAAGAAATTTAAATCTGCAGATTAGTATGGGAAAAAAAACCCAAAATTTAATATATTTATGGAGAACATACACAGTTGTAGATTCTAGAGGATAATGAAATAGATATTTATTCTGAATTTAGAAACCTGGGGCAACAAGCATAATGACCTTACATAAGAAACCAGAGTGAATTACCTTATCTTTACCCTGATAGTAAAGATGAGATTCTTAGATAGAAATACACCTATAATTGGATGAGAACTCCCAAACTACATTGTTCTAGGTCAAAAAGGGGTGGGGGGAGTGCAGTGACTGCTTCTCTGCTTAGGAAAAGGGCAGAAACATAGACCATAATGATCTCTTCTTCACATAAGGATAGAAAATGGTCTTAGGCAACAATAGAACCTTCTCCTTGGTCTCAAGGAATTTTAATACTCAAAATACTTTCCAGGGCAATTTGAGGAGACCTACTCTGAAAAAGATGGGGTGGAATGATTTGACCACTTTCAGAGTTATATCCAAGGCTTTGGGTTTTAATTTTTTCTATTAATGTGTTATCATTTCACCTAAGACAGTCAATCTCCCTGAACTTGTTTTGCCATCTGTTAAAAGAAGATAATGTATCTGATTTAATGCCATCGTTAACTCCCTATAGGATAATGTATGGATATTTCATACACTGAAACTTAGTTTTTGCTTAAGAAATGGAGTATTAGCATCAGAATCCTGTTCAAGAATATTAATCCTCTGGACAGAATGGGATAAAAGTGTGTTCAGATGGAATAATAAGGCATTTACACACTTATCTTTTGGGGCAACACTATAATTCATCATCTAGTGTTGCAGTTGTTATCTAAAATATTTTTCATCTTTTTACAACTTGATTTATCAAAAGGTCATATTTGCTTTATAAACTTATTCATATCAAAAATAACACTGTAAAGTAAATAAAGGATGGTGAGGCAACCCATTGTGCCACATATTCCAGTACAGAATCTTGTCCACTTAAATTTCATAGTCCCCAATATTTTTTTGTGAAAGGTTTCTGAGGGAATGATCTCTCAATTCCAACATTTCTGCCTACAAACTTCAGATATATTTTGTGCTACCATTACAATATATAGAAAAATCATATCACTAAGCAATGTTGCAGTGAACTACAAAATCTACCTTAAAACCTCCTATATCTTTTTGTCCATTAATAATAATATGTCTGGGTTTTCCTGACTATTAGTTCTATCAGAAATCACAGCAATCAAAACTGCTAATAAAGAATTGAAGCTTCTCTTACTGAATTGAAATATCTACCTGATCATGAATTTAAATAAATCAGTGTATGGCAACCATTCAATGAATGAATGAAAATTTCCATGACAGGAGGGGAACTTCAAATTAAACCACCTATTTATTTTATTCAGTATGATTTGTTTCTCTTTTACCAAAGTATACATAAATTGTGATTTGAAAATGACATCTTCCAGAATAGATATAATAATTTTGAAATGCAAGATATATTTAGAAAATTACACAGCACATTTTTCTTAGAAAAAGACATATATGTCTATGTATAAAAGCTGGAAACCCTAGTGTCATTTTTATCAACATGGAAATGTCAAAAACCCACAGGTTTTAAGTATCATGGATTTTCTTAAGTCTGTGAACTAAAGTTGTCAAAGTAAAAAGTAAATTTTATAGAACAACAAGAATATCAAAACAATTATAACTGCTTTCTTGATACTAAATAACTTTGAATTGGATGCCCAAAGCTTATAAATGTTTCATTTTGAAATTTTTGTCCTCACTTGTCACTTATGTTAAAATGGTTATTTTCTGATATCAATTTTGCCATTTGTGTTTCCTAATCATCATTACTCATAACTGGAAAATCATTCTACTGCATTTCTGAAATGTATGGATAATAGAAACAAAACAATACAAATTAATTTGATGACTTTTGAAAACAAATATTACTCTGAAATTTTAAACATTCTATATATATATATATACACATATATATTGGTATATCTATGTAGGCTAAACAATACTATGATTATTCAATGTCCATATATTTACTATATGCTATAAAATAAGCATCTTTCATTACCAAACCCCTTGAAATAACTTTATCTATACAAATTTATTTTCACTATAAATTCTAAGAGACTTTTCCTATCAAACAAACAACCAGGGGAGAAGACCACAATATTCTTCCTTTTGCTCTTAGACTAAACATTTCTCCAATATCACACTTACCTTATGCTATACTTCCATAAGTAATTGGGCCCATGCATGTCTTTTCCATTCTGTCCTACTCACACTGCAAAGGTTGACAAATGTTTAGTTTTGTGGTTTTCATGATAATTAAAACATACAAGGGTTCCTTCACCTGAAACCAACATATCTCTTTGAAATTAAGTACTCTCTGAACATCCCCTCTCTACCATTACAATTACCTCTTTTCAAAGTTCATAAACATAGAATTAAATACAGAATAATGACTTTTTCACTCTGACTTCTTTGGCTTAACATGACATTTCCTTTATATCATAGACATTTTCTACTTATTTAAGTAAGGATATTTATTTTCTTTTTCTTTTTTTAATGTTTCCCATTAATAATTCATATTAAAATATTAGCTGTTTCTGTATCTAATTTCTAACACTTCTTTCATCATGACTATATTATAAATATGAGGCTTTAATATCTTAATCTCTGCTTATATATCTATTCATTTTTTTCTAATCCTGCTCCATTAGTTAGCAGACTTTGAAAAGGAGTATTTTATTTGTTGTCTGTATGATGACTTGTAGCAATTCATTCCTAGTATGTTATAAATAATAGGAATTTCATCAGTGCACAAACTGTGGCTCAACTACTTACAGTTTGTGTAATTGTAGCTTAGAAAATATTGCATAACCTCTCCATGTCTCAATTTATTACTTTGAGAAAATGAGGATTATGATTGTATTTAATATACATTTTTGCATTTAATAACTATATACCATAAACTTTAACATACAGATTAACATAAATATTGACAAATAAGTGGCAGGGATAATAATAAAGCATCAATTAAATTAAGTTTTGCTATATCTATAATGACATAATTTTATTTCCCCCTTATGCTTCTTAAAGTTTTCAACATCTTTTGTCATAAAGATTTTTTTTTTTTTGGAATACATACAATAGCAACATGATTTTAGGACTAAGTCACCATCAGTTATTATAAATCTTTGTTGGGAAAAGATTTAAATGATTATTGGACACTGGTTGTAGACATGTTATGAAAACATACATTTATAGGAGTTTAATCCTATAACCCCCAAAACAGATACAATGATATAAAACAACCCTACCTTGATAAACATAATGTAAAAAAATATGTGTATATGAATGAATGAGACATATTTCCTCATAAACTTAGATCAATGGTATATTATTTTATTAAACTCAAATTATTTTGAGCATTCATTCTTGTATCATGGGAGTTTTCATTGGTGTTCAGGACTATCTCCTGGATGAGAGATAAATAATTTTTGACATAATTTTTTTTTGCATGGATTCTATGATATCTGATGAATCTATGCAATTTGTTCAGTGTAAATGATCCCAAGTGATCTCAATGAAGTTGTCAGTAGTGAGGGGAAATATTTATTGTTAAACTTTTTTAAGGTCAAAAAAATAAGGTAGGTGAGTTATATATAGAGACAATCTTGACTATGCTAAATCCAGGATTCATGGGTTTTCATTTCTCAATAAATATCAATAATATTTAAAAGATTGTCAGTAACTTGAACATTTCAGTAAAATATCAAGAGCTAATACAGACTATTTTATTTTCAAGGCTATCAAGATGGAAATGAGGTGATATCTCAGAAGAATGGCTATGATTTAACTTAAAAAATAATTAGGTCACTTGTAAATCATTTTTTATTTAAATACAAAATTAAATAACTAATCAAAAGATCCACTTACTTTGCTTTACACACACACACGTACCTTATTAACTATTACTGAAAGCCATCCAATATTAGTAATTAGCTACCTTAAAGCCCAGTCTTATTTGTTATAATGTTGGCATTTAAGTTAAAAGTAAGTGTAACTAGGAGTTTTTAAATAATTTTATCTGTTCTGTGGAAAGAAAAACAGTTTATTGCACAAAAGAAAAATTGTGAATCTCAAAGATATTTATGTCAATATTTGTAAAGTTAACATTCTGTGCTGCAGATGGTATGCTATTCTAAGTATGGTGGTATTCCTGAAAAATATTTTTACTTTTCAAATGGACAGAAAACATTTATTACTTTCGAGTGCTTAAAATGAGGAAAAGATAGCTCTGATGATAAAATAAACTGTTGCTACATTATTATAATTAAATTACTGTGACTAAAATATCACTCTAATATCTCTAACATCAATTATTAAAAAGTCAGAACATTTTGATAGATCTCCTGGGGGAAAAATATCTGGGAATAATAAAATCTTTATTAGTAAAGATACACTTGCAATTCAGTTTTACAATCTTTTTGTTTTTAAGGTTCTCAATGACTTTCCTATTTATTTACATCAAACCTCAATTTTTAACAAATCATAATAATTTAACAAATATGTAAATATATAGTACACACATTTGCTGCATTTTTAGTCTTATTGATAGTATTATTGGTTTATCAAGTTCCATAAGCAGTTAAGCCATTTCACTTGTCTACAAGAATTTTAATTATATATTAATTATAACTGAAAATGTAGTCATTCACCATATAAAATAAATATAATGGAAACTTTATTAGCAGGGTAAGTTTAGGAGAAATTATGTAAGATGAAAAAGTATGAGAATTTAAGACACAAAACACACCAAAAATTTTGATGACACTTAGAAACAGGTATATAAACCTGCATAAAACAAAACTGATCTTTCTTTTTGATTGCCTTGAATTTTATATATCAATAACTAAAGATTTCATATCTCTTCTGCTAAAATTGTAAAATATAATACCCCATGTCTATTGTCACAAGCACATCATTAGGGGAGAAACAGAGTAACATGAAGTGATCTATATGTGCTTTACAAATATAGTTACACATGATAAAAACGTCCCAGCAAAGGCATTCTTAGTTTTGTATTTTTTGTATAAAATATATGGAGCTAACATTGAGGTCAATTGAACCTGTATTTTAGAGATGCTATTATCATTCCCATTATTGATATTTAAATGAAGTTAAATCCAACTGAAAACTATCTATAGGATACAAATTGAAAATAACTCAAGAACAAACTTTAGATAAAAAACAAAAATACATTCTATCAGTAATTGAAAATCTATAGCTAAAATATACTCTTTCCCCTTACTAATTCCTCTAATTAATTAATATAATTTTGATGACAAATATCAAACTTTTTTTTTTTTTTTTTTTTTTTTTT
>PVHY01007436.1:0-67447 GCA_004024945.1 Uropsilus gracilis
CAGGTTCCAGTCATTCTGGCTGTTTGCAGGTGTTCTGCGGTCACCGTGCTCCGAGCAGAGGCACCCTGACCTTTTTCTTATTGTTCTGGGAAGCGAGGGTGGGGTAGAGCCGTCTCGGTCTCCAACATATACAACTATAGATACATATATCAAATGTGTATATGTTCATTTTCCCCATTGTATTGAAGCTGTGATCCCCAATATGGACAGTGTTATTTGCTGGTAAAATTTAGGCATTGCCATTACCTGTGTCTGAAAAACACAGAGGTTAAGAATGGCCTAAAACCAGATATGGGTACTTCCTTCTTTTACCTTGTGATATTGAATATCTTAAGCAGACTTGGTGACTATGCTAATTTATCATCCTGGTGCTATTGTTCTAAGGCCCAAATAGGGAAGGGGAGGTGGACCACCAGGAGAAGAGAGAGAGATTATGAATTGGAGCCTCTGGTTTCATGAGGGGAGTAAGAACAAGAAAATGGCTAAAAAGAGAAAAGAGCAGAGTCTGGAGCTATAAGACTTTTAGGAACGAGAGCTGAGCGGAATCAGAGATCTTGGAGATTGGCATCAGACATGGAGATTTTGGTCAGGAGGAAGAAGATCCAGGAACTGAGTCTTTTGGGGCTCCCCTCCAAGGGTTCAGAGCTGTGTGAAGGTGGAGGAGAGGAGACCCAGATGAAATGTTAAGCCACTGTGCAAACCTAATAGACCCAAGTTGAACCTCGTGTTGGTGGAATTCACCCCATGCTACTGACCGGAGCGACAGAGCACCAAAAAACAAGGATGTAACCTAGCAGTTTCAGTGTGAAGTCCACTAAGACTGAGGTAAACCCCATGCAGTTCCCTGAGGAGCAGAAACAGGGTTCTATTCTATTTGGGATATTTGTGAAGGTGTGAACTATTTGAATCTTTTAGTTTGCTTGTTTGTTCATTTGTTTGTTTTCTGTCTGTAAATACACCTCCATGCTATCCTTAACATGAAAGTTTGATCTCTGGACAACTGCTTGCACACAGGTGAAGAACCCTCATTGACAAAAATTAAAAATGGAGATCCCCTCTCCCGATAAGAGTATGTTTTGTCATCATACCTTCTCCAGGATAAAGGTAGTGTCATTAAAATTATCAAATCCAGGGTCAAATAATAAATTTCCTATGTACTGACTATATTAAAATGCCACCATTTTTCCCTAAATATGTTATGGCTCGTATTTTTCCTGAATCAGTATCCAAGCTGAGTTCTGTGTCACATTTAGTTTTCTGCAACATTTGCCTTTTAGTTGGGGTTCATCTCCTTGTTCAAAGTGATAGGGGGCTGTGGTGAAATTGGGGTGCCATGGCCCCAGCATCTGCATTAGGATGGCAACGATTGTGTCCTGGTGGATGGGGACTTGGAGAAGGGAAGTCAAGCCTTCTTCTGATAGAAATAGTATTAGGAGATTAGGGAGGAGACTGGGACAAAAAATGTGGATAGGAGAGAGAAGAGATAGAATACAGAGAGAGCACAGGAGCAGGAGGGGTCAACTTCCAGATGTGCAAGCAGATTCTAGCCCCAGGCTGAGGAGCCTGGGGAAGCATGTTGGAGAAAGTTGTGACTTGTGTAAGCTGACTTGGAAATTTGGTAATTGAGAACTTGGTTTACTTTGTAACTGCGAAGCTTGAAATTGTCTGGAGACCTGAAGAGGCATGCTGTGTTGTTATTTTCATCATGGAATGTCAGAAGTGGTTGCTGCTGCTGTATCGAGTGAGTCCTGCTCATTTTGGGGCCACATTGGAGTTGGAGCTGAAAGAATGCTGGAGCTGTGCCTTTTGGAGGAGAATTGACAACACCATCCTGGTGTCCTCATTGGATTTGAATCTCCTGCTTTTGAAGAAGTATCAACAACACCATCTTGATTTTTACATCTGGCTTGGAGTGGAGCTATGTCTTTGGAAAAAGGAGCAATGATGCTATCTTGGCTTCTTCATGTGGCTGGAAGGTGGGGAGTCATCATTTTGAGAAAGCACATGGCTAAAGGCCACGTGTAGCCTTTGGGACTAGATACTGGACTGGTGTGTAAGATTACCAAAGGGGTTCCTTGTACCTTTTGTGACTTTTGTTTGCTTTGTCTTTTTAATTAAGTAAATCTGTTTTTGCCTCCTTTTAAGGTTTATGTAGTCTTGCTATTGCATGAGTGGACTGGAAAAACCTTTAAAGGGCCAGCTGCCCCCTTTGTAAGTTTGGTTAAACACCCTGTTTTTCCTGTTTTGTCACCCAATAACAAAAGGAGATTCTCAAGTGTACAGTGCAAAAGACAGAGAAGACAAAACTTTCATTTTTAATGCAGAGCAAAATATTTTTATTAAGCATATTGAAATTAATTTATAAAAATTTATATAATATGTTTACTTTAATTCTACCACAATCCAAAAACAAAAATCCCTCTCCAGTGAAGGGCACTTGCAACTTCTTCTACCATTAAAAAGACAGAAGACTGATTCTGTTTCATCTGGAACTGATTGCATGATTTGAATGCCCTACTAAGTACAAATGTGAGATCTAGGCTAAACTTTGAAATGGTTAAAATATCTATAAAGAACTACATATTATATATTCCATTTATACATGGAATATGCATGTTCTAGACATGGTGCATCTACAGAGACAAAAAGCAGATTAGAGGTTGCCTAAGGGCTGCAGGACTGGAACTGGTATTGAGTGGAGGATCTTCTTGGAGTGATAAAAGCAATTCAAAAATGGATTGTGGTAAGGATTGTGCAGCTCTGTAAATTTACTAAAAAACATTGAGTCATGTGATTAAAACCAATAATTTCTGTGCTAAATGCACCTTTTTAAAAAAGCTATTGAATACGAGAGTAGAGGGAGGAATAATTCCCCCGCTACCTCCCCACCACCAAAAAATAAATCTACATAAAATACTACCCATAGAGCAAGGTAGGCAATTTCCAGGGACTTGACTAGAAAAGGTGAGGATTTGTTTTCTGTGGCTGCTTTCCCACCAGCACCCTGTTTTGAGTGGTGAGAAAGCTTGCAAGCTACTTAAACAATTTAAGTACCTAGAAAACATTTCTTCACTGTCAAGTGGAAGAGTATCTTGTACCATTTGATTCCCTATATAAAAATCCTACCTAAATTCATGAGGACAGCCTCATGAAACCATGATAAGATTTAAAGAAAGTCTCCTTTGGTGCTTTGAAACTTTCAGATTAAAAAGAGCCAATGAGATTTGCTAAACTGATCTTTTTGACCAGTGACTTTGAAAATGGTTAGAGAGAACAGATGTGACCCTCTAAACAGCATAACTTCTTACTGGTGGTATGCAGGGGGAAACAGAGCATCGTGCACATTTTATTGCAGAAGACTGTAAATCTTGAGATTTTTTATAAATCAGTGACCTCAAAATTATTTTGGTGACTTTATTTTTTTCAAATAAAATTAGACAAGCTCTCCAAGCATCCTTCTGTGGCCTGAATACCCACTTCCTGTAAAAGGCATGAAGAAAACTTCAATGGAGCAACAAGGTTGTAACACTGGGGGAAATGATTGATTTCACTTGAACACCACCACCAACAAAAATGTTTAAAAACAGTTTCACGGCTCAACTTTCTCCTTGCTTTTTTTTTCCTCTTATAGTTGGAATGTATTTTATCGTCTGTCAGTTTTGCCCTATGATATGTCCTCTTAAATTGGATCTGTAAGCCCTTCATAAAGTTTAATAAATCTTCAGCATTTCACCCTAAGGAAATTATATTAAAAACCTTCAAATGTGAAGTTGGGCCCGCAGACACACAGCGCTGGGAATTTTATCACCATAATCAGCGTGTAATGAAAGCCTCTGTCGCTGTTCCTTCCCAATCATAATCTGCCTGTCTTTATGAAAAAAGGGGGGTTTGTCTGGGTTCATCTGCAAGCTTTAATTGGAAGATGTCTTCATTTCATTCCAGCCTACTGGGATAATAACTCAGCCCCGTGTTTAAACACAGGCCCTTGCCGCTGATATTTTTTCATTTAGTAAAGCATGTCTCTTTAAATGATTTAGCAAATCATCATGAATGCCAAGCCAGGGTGATTGGCAGCTCATTGCTGGTGCACCATTTGCATGACATTTGTTCTTCAGCTAAGAAAGCTGCCGCAGGTAAACAAGCAGGCCCTGTACTGACTCCCTTTGAGTCCCTTCCTGTTTATTTTCTCATAATCAAATGACATTTATGGAGAGGCAAATGCAGCTGCACATATATGAGGGAAATGCAATCAGGCTAACATGATGACTTCATTCAGGTGATATTTTGATTAGCGAAAGGATATTTTTATGACATGGGGGCTTTTTTATTGAGAAATCTGGCAAATTCCCTTTTGTGTAACTAGCAGTTTATATTTTATCTATATTTTAATGTAAAGATGGGACTCAAATAATTGATTGACTGGATATTCAGTTATGAGTATTTCATTAAAATTTGGGCAAGCAGCAGAGCAAGGTAACATTCTTTGTCCCATTCAGAAGAAAATAGCCTTCTCTCCCTTCAAAGGAATAAAATAGAAAGAAAATAATACAATATGATATAAAGCTATTTTATGGCATCAATGAATACATAGCTTCTCCTAAAGGAGATTTCAGAGCGGAAGTCATTTTATAATTTAACACTTTTCAGGTATTTTCTGACTCACAGTCCTACCAAAGGGCATGGACAGTGACAAAGCAGGAAATTATTCTTTTCCTTTAGACAAACATTAATATTAACACAAAATGTTTCCAGTTACTGTGGTTGAGGTGAGTAACAAAGAGCAAGCAAGATGTTGAAGGCTTGCTACCAAAGTCTGCCTATTTAGGCCTTAGCAAAAAGGAAATCATTTCTGGAAAGCAGTTCTGAGTATAAGATACAATCTCTCCAGTCTTCTCAGTACCTAAAGTTGGAGACTAAGGTCATTTCAACTCTGTATCAATGATGACTTTCATGATTTACTGCCAAATCCCCCCTAAAAGGTATAGCCATCAATTGGGACTCCCTAATTATTTCTGGGATAAAATAATTGCTCTAGGAAAACTATTGTCTTTATGCATCACTTCCGTATGAAAAAATGAATGTAGAAAAAGTCTTGCTTCAAGAATGAAAAATTAATTCTAAGCAATATAAATTTCTGTGTATGTGCATGTGTGTGTGTGTGTGTGTGTGTGTGTGTGTGTGTGTGTGCAATTTGAGGTTCCTATACTGGACAGGCCCCCTCTTATTCTCTATTATCTATGAGTCTTAAATGACAAGAATGATTCATCTAACACACAAGTCCTAGATGTACCACTCTATCACGACTGAACAGAGAAATGTTGCCCACACACAGTGGTTATAGCTGGATACTCAGCTCTTCATGGACTGGCTGAGTGAGCAAATTTTAAGATCCAGGAAGTGAAAAGGGAAAAAAGTGAACCACACATTTGGCTAGAATGAGAGACAGGGTTTAAATGACCATACTCTCTATTGGTCTTTTTCTGCTAAACTTAAATACATTGAAAATAAATAAATAATACTCCTCTCAGCAGGTAATATCTTCCAACCCAAAGGTCAAAGATCTTAAGCAGTAACAACAATGACATTTATATAACTTTATAAATATTATGTCATTTGCTATAAAGATGTTCACAATAAGCTCTCTCATAAGAGGACGCTGAGTGGCCCCTGGCTGAAAAAGTTTTAACAGGAACCTGGTTCTTCTGATACAGATGAAAAACGAAAAAAAAAGAAAGTTCTATTGACAGTTCTGCATGCTCAGTGAGGTGGTGCTGTCCAGTAGAACCATTTGTGTTCTTGTAATGTGCTCATGCCTTGTGGATATGGCTGTATTTAAAATATGCCTGTGTTTTTAAAGGCAAAAGTTGAAATGGGGTAACACTGTGGCATGATGGGAAAATCACTTTTGATTCTGAATTTCTATAAAAGTGTGAACACAGACCAGTGGGCAGCCTCTCGAAGGCTGCCTGCACGCCTGGGTCCCTAGTTGTTGAGCTCCCTTGCCAATGGGGAGGAAAGGTAGTGAAGGAATCTGGGTAAGCCCCCTAAGACAGGTGAGCCCGGGAGGGGGGTCAGGGTGGGGCTTTTGTGGCTTCACCCACCAGTGGGTGACTGCTGCATGGGGTAGCCACCTGAAGCCCGGATCTGCGGAGCCATGTTGCCCCCCTGCTCCTAGCCCAAGGGGAGCAGGGAAGGGCATGTGCTCAGTCATCTGGGCCCCACCCCCATGCTGGGAGCTGGGGGGGGATGCCCCTTCCATTTTGCTCTCACTCCAGCTAAACTACAAGAGGAACAAGAACATGTGCAACACAGACCCTGTCATAGAACAGGTGAGGGATCATGCAAAAATCCAGCCCACAAGCCTGAGCTAGACGCAGCTAATGGACAACTGAAAGAACCAGCACATGCAAGACAAGAGTAAAAACTGTGCAAACATGATGTTAAGAAGGGCACCAACACACTCACCGGGTCAGGATGACCCAAGACCTCATTTTGAAGATACCTCCTAGAAGAGCAAGACCCCCTCCTCAGACTATGGGAGAGGAGAGGAAGGCCAAAGATGGGGGGGGAGGTATCGGTCCCACAGCAAAGCTGCAAACTGAAGCAGAGAAGACCATCTACAATGGCCATTCACACATGCCTGTATCAACAGAGAAACTTCTTCATCAACACCGACTGGGGGCAAGTCCCCCTAAATCTGACACCAGAACCATAAAGTAAAGCAACAAAGCAGCAGAGATGAGTTTGGAGAAGATGACCTGCAACAGGAAAACATGGACAGACCACAAATAAATACAGACTGGCTGCCCAACACAAACTTAAGACTGAAAACCTATCAGTAAGGTTCAACTGGCTTCAACAACACAATCCCTCACCCAACAAAAGAACTCTGCCACAGGAAAGAAAGAAATGGACTTAACACAGTAGTAAACAACAAGGACCAGGGCTTGAGAGAATGGAAGGGGCACCAGAGGGAGGAGAGAGCGGGAGGTGTCCCAAAAACCACTTACTGAGGTTGTGATCTAAAGAATAAAAATAAATAAAAAATAAATAAATAAAGGTGTGAATACAGGTGTAATTACCAGGAAGACAACTCTCTTAAAAGAGAGTTCATATACCTTTATGAATCCAAAGACTAAATTTTAGGTGATCCTCTGAAAGTGAAAATTTCACAGTGTCTGGTAAAAATACTAGCGAACAACAATCAATGCCCTCATGTGTACATACTACATGTTGCAATGAGCACAAGCACAGGAGTGCAGTCAGAGGAAAGAGTTAACTGTGCATCTCTTTGCTGATTCCCACCAATTAAAATCACAATTACTGGATTTTGCCCTATTATCACAGAAGAATATTTCCCTACAAATTAGATATATGGCTGTTTTTTTCCTAATTCTTCTCAGAGTTAGAGAGAATTTTCTCTCTCCAGTATCTTGAAATTCAGATGGTGGAACAAATCTTGCTTTTACAATGACAATAGCAGCATGGAACATAGCATAAAAATTCTATCACCCCAATGTTTTTCTCCCAGAAGGATTCTGAGATCCTTCAGATAAAGGAAAAGTAAATGTCTTCCTGCTTCCCTCCTAAAAGAATTAAGGATCAGTTTCAGAACCTTCTAGCAATTGTTTTCTGGAAAGTAGATTTAAGAAGCTTATCCTCTAGTGACTTAATCCTATGAGATAATTGTAAAAGGGAGATTGTCATGTTAGATATGAAAGGTATATTTGCAGGTTTACTGAAGAAAAATTCTGTCTTGTTTTCATGCTTGTTCTCTCCATCAAGTTCCTTTGCAACATAAGTGAATATTGGTTTTTGCATTAAAAATAGAAAAGTTTATCATCTTTCCATTTTTCAAGTTAGACAGTTCCTTTTGAAATAAAGTAGATGAAACAATGAAACAATGTTTGTTTCCTGACTTCAGAGATTATGTAGTTTGATTAACATTCAACACCAGGTATTCCCTTATCATTCTGAAAGTCACGCGTCAATTTGCTGAAAGTCACACGTCAATTTGCTAAGGAATCAGAAGCTATTAAAATTAAAAGAAAAAAATGTCCTCAAGATCCATATATAAAGAAAAAAATAGCTTACATTAAAAATTAGATTATAGTAGACAGTAATGAGTCCTTCAAAACAGTCAATTGCAAAGTCATGCTATCATGTTCTGAGAATAAGAGAGTAAGTGACCCTACTGGGAAAAGCAAAAGAAATTTTGCTCTATCTAGTTCCCCTTGAAAAAGATGCACATCTCCTAAGGAAAAGGAAGGACAGAATAAGAAGCCAAACTGGCAATTGCAGAATAAAAGCTAGTCTGCCTGGCAAGCCCAGTGTTGTTGTTATTCATGATTTACTTTCTGTCCAGAGGTA
Organism: Uropsilus gracilis; assembly: GCA_004024945.1. Classification (NCBI taxonomy): domain Eukaryota; kingdom Metazoa; phylum Chordata; class Mammalia; order Eulipotyphla; family Talpidae; genus Uropsilus; species Uropsilus gracilis. The sequence goes on from PVHY01007436.1 coordinate 8,371, forward strand.
AACCCAAGCCAAGAATTTCATCTTGTCTTTCTTTCAGTAGATCTGGCATGAATTTTCTGGCTTACAGGTATTTTCCTAAATGTGAGAATCAGATATAAGTTGGAATTTAATTTATTACATCAGGGTTGACTATGTCCACCAAAAAGAATTCAGGAGGATTTGATGGTGGAAAAGTGTTAAACTATTTTGGCAGTTTTTAAACAGTGCTCTAGAAGGTCCTAGAAGTTCCACAGAAAGTTCTTAAATGCTGCTTAGTAGGCAAAAGGCCAGTTCCATCTCACCCTTGATCACACTTAAACAGAGAAGTTGCAGGTTTATCAGGTCCATATAAGATTTCTTTTTTAAGAAAAGAGTCTATGGAAACATATACACATCAAATGAACTTAGCATGAAAGTCCTCTAGAGCATTTGAATTTTTCTTCAAGCTTAGATTTGATTGACTTAGCTATTTAGGGCCTCTGGCATACCAATGATACACACATATCTTTGGGAGATCTATTTATTCCTTTATGTATATCACCTTTATTCCTTTGTGGGTCATTATAGGTCCAGAATATCTGGAGAGGGGAGAGAATCATATGATAATTCAATCATTTTCCACCAAAAAAAAAAAAAATGTTCTCAAACTTTGACTAAAGATCCAAATACCTGGAAACTTGGTGAAAATAAAAGGAACAGACCCACCTCCTTCAACCAGTCTATTCCTCTGTGGTCCTTATTCTTTCTCCAGATGACTCAGAGGTTTGAGAACCACTGACACAGGGAAAAAAAAAAGTTGTTGCTCCTTCTTTGCTAGTTACTGTAACAAAATTCTATTTCTACCCTCTGGTTTGGTCTGGAGATAGAATATTGTCGCTGTTAACAGACAGAAATGAAGAGGAACCTAGAAAATAATATTTATGAGCAACCATGAGATGCATTTATGAAACTGACAATTTGATACAGCTTGGTTTAAGTAAATATTCAATCAGAGTTCTCTAAGAAAGCTGTGTATTCTGGCTACTTCATTGCCATATGTTCATTCATTAATCTACTTAATATGCTTAGTGATGGAAGACATAATAAATAATGGCAGAACAATAAGATTAGCAATTAAAGGAAATATAGAGGAGTTATGCAGAACCCATCTAAGTTTACCTTTCTACTTCAAGAAATCCTCCTAGTTGAGGAACATTGGAGTTGAGGATTGATTCAAATTCACTTGTAACTTTTCCTGAATCAGAAAATGCAATGTATATGGGTTATTCCTTGTCTAGTTTATCTTAAAAAAATAGCATCCTGGATTGGGGGGGGGAAAGGAAGCAGAAATAGCGTCCTACAGATCCTACAGTTTTAGAAATAAAGTCCAGCATTTCCCATTTCAATTGTGCTTTCTTTAGTTTGTAGGTTCAAAGAAACTTTGAAATCTTTAACTGGGAACACACAATTAAATTCCAAAATCAGTTTTGCTCCTCTACCTTCCATCTCAGATTATTCAATCTTTAGGGGTCATATTCTTTTTTTAATTCAATCAGCAGTCAAGCCACTAGATATTTGCAGTGTAGCAGCTCAGCCCCATGATATGTTATCACATCTTTAACAACAAACCTGCTGTTATTCAAACAGGTTTACTTTAAATTCATCTCAGATTTCAGAGATCCTTTGACAAGCAGGCACCACTACTAGTTAGTGTAATTTCCACATCAATACCCTCTAATTCCTTTCTGCTCTACCATCCATCTCAAACCTCATATTTCCATTATATTTATAGAGACTGCAGATCTGTCATGGTGACAGTACAACCTCAATGGAATGGGAGAAGGATCAGCTAGAAATGTGTAATGTCAATACTAAAGGTCCTAGAAGTGTTTCCTCTAATATAAAGAATGTCTCTTTCAACAACACAAGAAACAAATTTGAAATATATAATGTAATGAAGTATATCACTGAATAAAATAAATGAATATCTATGTAAAAGTTAAAACAGAAATTCTAGTAGAATTGAAGTATGATGACCAGTTGAAAGCATGATAAGGTATGCTGAAGCACAGTGACCTAAGAAATACAGCCTTGGCATCTAGAAAAGCAACCATCTGGAAAAAAAAACCATGATTTACTGACTCAGTTTCCCCTTGAATCATCCTCATTCTATCTTCAATCACATCAGAAACCATGTACTATCAATAATGCTAGCCCACCCAGAACACCAGTACATATCAAGTATATATAAACCCTTAACTCCCTGTTAGGGGTACTCAGCTTTTGGATATGAATCTGCTGAGACAGTACTGGTTCTAATAAACCTGCTTCTTGCCCATTCTGGTGTCCTTGTCCCCTGATTGCCTGGGCTGGGAACCATCCTTGTTCCCTGATTACCAGCATCCATAGTTGGAGCAGTGACTGGGTAAGATTCCCTGATTTCCATGGCCAGGTATGATCTTTGTTTCCTTACTGCCACGGCTGGGTACAGTTCTCATTTCCCAGATTGCCTGCTTTCATAAAGAATAAGCCACTGAACATGAAGTCAAAAAACCAATATTTAGATATCTTTTTGATGTTATGAGTCATCTTATACAAGTAACTAAGTCTCTTTAACATTACTTTCTTTTCTGTAAAATATACGTAACAATATTTCATTTGATGTTATTGGAAAGGTCATACTAAATAACATGAGAGTTATGACTCTAGCTACCACATATTATAAGCCTCATAAATCATTATCAAAATTATATTAATTTTTCTCCAAATTTTTTTTTATTGTTGAGATAAAATATTTTTTTTTCAAAACTTATATAGGATCTGTAGGCCGTCACTTAAGTTCTTTATTATGGAAAAGAATGAAACATAAATGGCTTGTTCATTCAACAAGTATCTATTGAGGATCTTCCGTGTGCCAGAAATTAATCTAAATGCTTAGAATTCATTGGAGTACACAAAAGACAAAAATTCTTGTCATCATGTGGGTTTATATTCTAGTGAGTAAACAGATGCTTTATGTTTTTGGTATTCCTTGAAGTCCATATCTAGTCAATACAACATACAACACACACACACACATACTTTGTGACTTTTGGAAAAAAATTTCTCTCTCTCAAAAAAAAAGTAGAATTGCCACACAACACATAACATCATGTACATGAACTATGATGTGAACAGTGGCTTTGGAAATGTCTAATTTGGCAGTTATAAATAAACATGAAAGGAAGACTTTTTTCTAGCCAATTTCTCACCTAGCCTTTGTCAGGATTCTCTGGGGGCACAAACGCTCTCTAGAGAATTACCAGCAGTGTGGATTTTTCTCAAAAGATTAAAATTGGATCTGCCATATGACCCAGAAATTCCACTCCTGGGTACTTACCGGAAAAAAAAAAAAGTACATTAATTTGAAAGTAAATCTGGACTCTCAATAAGGCAGCACTATTTCAAACAGTCAAAGCCTAAATGCCCCCAAAACATGAGTGGATTAAGAAGATTCCATATACACAATGGAATCCTACTCCACAATCAAAAAAGAAAAAAATCACACCATTTGCAGCAATATGGTTGGAGCTAGAAGGGCTTCTGATAGTTTAAATAAATCAGAAGGATAAAGATAAATACTTGATGGTGTCAGTTACATGTGAAATATAGAAAAACCAAAACAAGTCAAAGACAAACTTTAAAATCAAACCCTTGAAAACTCATCATAGACCTCTGACTTGCAGCAGGTCAAAAAAAGGAAGATAAGAATGAAGGGAAAGGGGGAAGCACAATAAACTATGGTGGAGAACTTTAGGTACTTCAGTGCTAGGAGGACTCTATCAGGAGAAATTCTATACTGCCAAATAACACTAGCATGGGTGTAATGCAATGGTACTTCAATAATAATGATGAATGTTTTTAAAAGCCTAAAAATGAAATTACCTTACTAATGTCCTAAGCCACGTAAAATATTGCCCTTGTCTTTAAAATAATTGTCCTAAATTTTGCAGGATGGACTTTTTGGAATATAACATAGTCCTTGACTAAGAAAATTCTTTTCATAGCAGATCATTGAAAAGTGCTTTAATGAGAAGCAATTGATGGGAGATTCTCTCAGAGATTGATGCTTAGAGAAAAGAATCATGCTACAGTACTTTTCATTGAAAGAGTATCTCCCTCTAAAATGGAGGAATTAAAAGCTGCTATATTCCCCCTCACAAAATCTCAAATGATCAGGTAACTCATTTCTAAAAACTTCCCCATTTAAGGATGTGGAAGTGGAGGCTATAGAAATTACAGGTCATGCTATTCTTGTGAGGATTACAGTTTTGTCCCTCACCTCACACCTCCTCTATTTGCTGGATTAAGGAGAATAGAAATTAAAAAAATCATAAAATGTGACATATCTTGTGAGCTTTGCAAGAGTTTTAACCAGTCTCAGATCCTGAAGTTAAGCAAAGGAGCAGGGATACTATAAATAGCTCACTTCCATAGAGTTTCTCAGGGCAAGAAGTTGCCCTTGTACCAAAAATCAGTCATACATGAAAGAGGGTTGGCAGAGCTTCATCTTGGAAACTGTTCCAAAGAGACACTGCACCTCAGTAGAAGGCACTGGAACAAATAACACTAGCCCTAGCAGTGGAAAAGATAAGAGTCAGAATAGAAATACAGTTGCCTAGTCAAATGAGTTTTAGGAAAGAGATTCTAAGCAATAAAGGTAAAGAACTCACAAAATCAGCCATTACGGAAAGAGCCATGTGCAATGATTTTTTTGAGCTGAAAAAGTACTGACCTTGCATCAAAATGACACTACTCATTAAGTGACATTCCTGAATTCTTACATTTTTTCCCCTCTTTTGTAAGACTACCCCAGCAAGTAAAATAGGAAGGAGAAAATCACATGCTTGTTTGAAAGGGAAGAAGTTGGCTGTTTTCATGCTGTTTGTGGCTTCTGGTACAAAACAGACAAGAGCAGAGGAGGGTAAAGATTTAAATTTAAATCACTTGAAGTGATTTTAAATCAAGATAGACTGTGTAATCATACAGTGAACATTTGTGTCCTTTACGAACTCATATGCTAAATCTCTAATCACCAAAGTGGTACTATTTGGAGGTGGACTCTAGTGAGGGAATTAGGTTGTAAGAGCAAAACCCTCATGCTGGAATTAGTGCCTTTATGAGAAGACAGCAGACAGATGGCTTCCTCTCCCTCTCTTGTCTGTGCCAGGTCAGGATAAAACAAGTAAATGGCCATCTGTAAACCATGTTCCTAGCAAACATGAGAGCAAGTAGCATCTTGAGTTTGGACTTCCCAGACTGCAGAACTGTGAAAATGAAATGTTTGTTGTTGAAGCCACCACATTTATGCTATCTTTACTATAGAAGCCCAAATCAACCAAGACAGCTACTCAGTTGAGTAATCATGATAGAAAGTGACAGGGAAACATTCTGTGTTAAGAGTGACCAGTTGGGGATAGTCTGAGCTTTTATCCAGGAGCAGGAAGAACTTGCCCAACAGAGCAGAATTAAAGAGACAGTGGGTGTAAAAATGAAAGTTACTTTAAGATTGCATCACATGGGCTGCACCTTTCTCAAAGCCAAGGTGACAGACATGTGTTTTTATCCACTTACTATCATAGTGATAAGGTCTGCATCAACTTTGCAAGAAGAACAATCCTAGTTTTTCCAGCCTTATAAGGAGAATGTATCCCACCCCTTTCCCTGCACAATTTTGGAAGAATTTTTTAACACTGGTGAAATTTTCCATGAAGTCTTCAAGGTCTCTAGATAAGGGTGAGGAAGAGGAATGAATGAAGCTTAAAAGTCAGCCAATAGACCTTAAAGTTTCCATGAGTCATTGGCCACATGCCTAAACGCCCTCTGTTGTGCCAGCACTGTCTTGGCTTTATTTGTATACTTCTTTTCATTCTGATCCAAGGTTTCAGGTTAAACCATATTACTGATAAATTCAGAATGCTTCCCAGGCTGAGCCAAGTTACATAAGACTTTGACATCGACAATCATAATAGGCACTATTGTTTTTTAACGTGAACAATTTCTTCATGCTGTCCATCATTGACCAAAGACATGGTACATTGTTTGTTTGTATCGGAGTTGATGACTGAAACGTCTGTAACCAGAAATAGTCATTTATTCCATAGTTAGAGATAAGGTTTCCTTGAAACAGAAACATGTTGACTCAAACACACCTTAAATTGTAAATATCAGATCATTTCCTGAGAAAGGATTTGGGAGTTAATGTGAGACAATCAAAGGTAAGGGGGGGGGGGGAAGAAAGGGGGCTAGTAATCAGTAATATAAAGAGAAATAGTCCCCTGGGAAAGCTGAGCAAAATGCCTGCCCATGTACCCCCACAGTTCTGTTTCAAACTCCATGTATTTCTGTGGAGAATTGTGAAGGTGAAGCTTGTAGAAAACGTTTTTGGTCAATGAATTACAAAGCACACACCTTGGCAACCAAAGATAGCATGTTGTGAAATTTAGATTCCTTGGCATTATAAAGACGGTAGACTTCTCTATTCAGTCTAACACCCTTTGAAATATTTCCCAAGCATGTAACTTTTCAACTGCTAGACTCTACATCACTCCCTTCTCACACTTTTGTCAAAACTGGACCTCAGGGATTCCAAGTCAGTGGAATTATGTCTGAAATAAATGGTCAAATAAGGAGGATCCACCATTGAAAATCTGATGTCAGTCTACCATCCTAAAATCCAAAGTGTTTAGCTACCTCTGACCAGTTCTTTGGCTTGCAACATGATATTGTTTCCTTTGTATTACTCTGAATTCTTCTTATTACAATGAAAAAAGTTGCTCATTCTTTACGTAAAATTTTATTGGTTTACCATCCTATATAGTTTTCAGGAATACCATTTAACACCTTTATATGTGCATAAGCCTCACCTCACCTACCTCTTCTTTGTAATCACTAAGCCATACATTTAATATTAATATCTGGTAAAAATAGCTGTGATCCCTAATTACTATAGTCTAGTAGATCTGACACATTCAGAATGTTTTTCAATGTAAAAGGGGGATATCAAATTAAGAATTGCTTTATATTACTCTATATTTCATAGATGTGGCATTATTAAAGGTTTTTATAAAAATACTACTTTATAGGATTGACTCAGATATTTTTCTCAGCATGTATAATAAGAGAGAGAACAGAAGTGTTAGTAAAAATCAATTAAATTCTTTGAAAATAACAGGTTTATAAAGATGTTTATTTCTGATATATTATGCATTTAATCTCAGGAAGATGTCAGAAAATGGTTCATATGCTTGATGAATGAGCAATGATAACATATCTTCCTCTTATGAGCCTGATTTTTCTCTTAGAGAGCCAAAGTATGGTGAGGACACTCGCAGGAAAAGTCATGATGATAATTCCAACAATTTGGTACAAGACATGAGAAGCCAAGAGAAGGAAAAGAAAACTAGAGCAAGTCTATGAAGGATATACATATCATTCTATAATCAGCAGAGTTTTCATCACATGCTTTTTTCTGGGTGATTCTTTTCCCCCATGGTTTGAAGCTGCTTTTCATACACTTGATACCCTATTGGACCCCCTTGTCCTGCTGGCATTATTCTCAGATACAAAATATCCCAAGTAAAAACTTATATGAAAAAATTTGTTCCTGTATTGGAGATGGTCCAGTTCAGAAACTACTGAAAACAAAATGTCTGATTCTCACAAAGTCAAAAACTAGAAGTCCTCAAATTGAAAATAACCACTCATTTGCCACATTTTTATAAAATTAAAAAATCCTATGATTAAAGGAAAAATAGTAGATATATCCAAAAGGGAGAACAATAAAAAATGTCACAAGATATTAGGTATCAATATGACAAAATTGAATTTGTCTGAGCAAGACTGTGGCTATATCCCAAGGAGTTGGGGGAAGGGGGGTTAATTAGCAGATTATCTGGTGTTTTCAGGAATACATTAAGTGAAGAACTACTATTCTAAAGAAAGTCTGAATTAAACATACCTAGGAAAAAGAAAATGAAAGAGTAATTAACTCCAGCAAAAACAAAAGTATGCTCCTAGAAATGTAATCACTGTATTTTATATGGTTCAACTATAAGTATAACATTTACAGAGCTCTCATCCTCTAAACATGGACTATAGATTTAAGTATATTGTGATGAGACTGCATTAAGAACTTGAAAAGAATGGATACATTCAAGCTGGTGAGTTTGGAGAGACGGGTCAATAGTGAATAGGTAATATCTGAAATAAAAATTTAATAAATCCAAGTTTTATTTTGAAATGTGTTGGCAACATAAGGAAGAAAATGCCAGAGATAAGAATCAGGAATAGGGAGAATTAGAATTAAAAATGCAATTTGTTATGAGCTTTGTAAAGCTTTAAAACTTTTAAAACCACACTCATGTATCCCCTAATTCTAAATCAACAAATTGGAAGCAAATCTGTGATTTGTATATAATTGCAAAATACTATTATAATTCTCATTCAATTTCCAACTGCTAGTAATGAGTGAAATAATGACAAGCTCAAGAGAAACAAGTAGATTTTTAAGAGTTGACAGTGCATGCAAAACACCATTACTAAATGAATTCGACATCATTTCATTTTAAGACCAAACCTTTAGGACCACTATGTATAAAATATTTGACACTGTAAAACACCAGTATATAATCAGAATGATGGTTGCCCTGGTCATTCTAGGATGTTGAAGAGTGACAAAATGATCCAAACTGGTGAGGGACGGTTTGCTTAAGGCTGTGGAATTGTAATCCAAATCATAGAATTCCTTGAGAAAATAAACAAATCAAAGGTGATGTGTTAATGGTAGAAGAGGAAATATAAAACAGAATCAGAGCCAGATACCCCAGGCAAGGAAAACCAGAATAATTACCTACGACTGTTACCAAATCAGACAAACTTTTAAAACAGAAATTTCAGAACGGATTGGAAAGAAAAATAAACACACGAAGAGATAGTGGGAGATATGGTGTTTGATCATTTAAAAAGTAACCTCTTGGGGGTGTTAATTTGGCAATGTTGCAATTCTAGAAGAAGCTGCCCCAGATTGACTTAAGGATGTGCTGGGGGAAAGGAAGGCTGGCCACTCCACTTCCACTTCTGGCAGAGTAGCTGAGGCTGGCAGGTAATAGTTCTGCTTAACTGAGCTAATTCATGGCTAAAGTTCAAGTCTGAAAATTTCTGGTCTACCACCAATTTTTTATTTTACAGATATAAAAATGAGGAACTTTTAATTCTTCCCCTTTTCTGATTAAAAAAAAAAACCCACTGATGGTACAACTAAAATCAGGAACCAGGTGTTAATTTGTATTTTTCCACATCAATTACTGAGCAAAGTTGCCATTTTGTGAAAATAAGTATATTTTATTAAATGATATGTTAGTTACTATAACAACTATTAAGGAAATATACAATTCAGAACATAAAGAATACCTATACATGAACACATCAAATTAAACTCTCTTTAAGCATTATCCAACATGTAATTATAAATTTAACTCAATTCACTAATAAATCTGATCCATTTTATGCTATATTGCCTATTATGCTTGTTCCATCTGCTCCGTGAACTGCTTTGTTGAATAAGATAATTAATTATTTGGTTGCAAATACTAGAGTTTGCTGATTCATACAATTTAAGCATTGTCTCTTTCATATGTGTTGGTTTACTGGTATATGAATCTTTCGCAGCTGCTTCTAGTCCTGTTTCTCCTTCTCTCCTCCCTCCTTCTCACTCCAGAGGTAACTGACTGATTTGGTTCCCAGTGGGTCTGGGATTGATGTATTCACAGTTCTTTCTTCCAATGACAGAGAAACATGAAAAAGGATGTAAGCTAATTCCCATTTTCTCTTCAAAAATGTCTGTGATTCTCTAAACCAGAAACATTTTATTCTTAACAACCATAATTATGTCACCTCCTGCAGCTAACTTTAATCTCACTATTTTGATGTTCCAAGCAAATAAGTGAATTTGCATAAGGGAATTAAAATAATCCAATAACAAATTGTTAATCTGTCAAATATCTCTGGTAAAAATATCTTCAATTACATCCCCCATTTTAGTATTTTAAAAAGACAACCGGAACATAACAGGCTATTAAAAAAGATACCTTTTACATAAAGCCCTCTTTACAAGAGAGTTAGCATGTGCTTAAACGGATGTACTAGGTAATTATATTGGTTGCAGCATGCAAAACAGGATAAAGAGGGAATTTGACAAAATGATGAATATTCTATATCAAAGTTCTCCATACTAATATAAATAAATTATATGGTATCAAGTAAAGAAGCAATACCAGAACCAAAGTTTAAAACTATTAGATACTGTGAGCTTGTGCTGATTAGATTTGGAAAAGATAATAAATCACAAATCTACTTGTAGATGTGCCAGAATACTTCCAAGAATAAACAGAAAACCTAATGAAAGAGAGTAAAGCAGTGTTTTCAGAATGACCATAAAATCTTGGTTTTGCCAAGCTTCTTATAATTTTTTTTCAAATGTTTCTGTCACAGGTAGATTTTAGAATATTAGATTAAAACATTAAAAAAAAATTAACCAAGAGTAAGTGATAAGTTATAAGTCAGATCTTATTGCATAAAAATAATCATGCTGATAATTCAAAGGCAGATTTTGAGATATTAAAGTGCTTTTATCCATGGGGAAAATAAACTTGAACATATTTCCTTTTTGCTAGGTTGCATGCTCTATAGTGAATAAGCTTTCCTCTGTTCAGGTCCAAAATAATTTGAAATGGGGGGGAGTGACTAAGAATTTTAATAAAAAACTCAAAGAAGTCAACAACTTCAATGGAAACTTGCTATTTCCAGAAGGAAATAACACATGAGATGGGATTTGAACAACTGCTGGGTGCTGTTTCTAGCCTTCCTGCTTACTAACTGCTGCACCTGAATTGTGTTGAAAACGATGATAATTAGTTGTCTTATCTCAGAAGGACACTGGTATGGTCTTAATAAAGTAGTATCTGCCATGTACCATGTTTTTTTCCTAATAAAACTGCAATATTAGTAAATGATAATTACATTGTCTACAGTAATACATAAGACAATAATTCCCGAATTTGTACTCATCTTCAGAGAGAGCATAAATTGTTCAGTGATGGTGTGGTAACTTGAGAAAATAAAAAATATATATTTCTTTCAAAGAGTTAAAATGCTGGCAGCAGTCAGTAATATGTTTAGTTAACAAAGGCAACATCAATAAACGAACACATTTAATAGCACAGGTATTTTAGAAAAAAAGAACTTCTGTTATAAGCTATCGGTTTTGTTTTTGTTTATTTCACTGATTAAGATTCTGTTTTATTCTGTTTGTTAACATCACTCTTGTTGTTTCCCTTAAATCTCCTACTGTGCAACTGTGCTTAGAGCTCTGTGGTCCTTTTTTAAACAAATTTCTTTTCTACCTACCACAGTAGGGTTCAATCAGAGAAGCACAACTGCTGAGGATTTGTTGCAGGGCTAGATCTCATGGGAATTACGTCACCTTTATGAGGCAATTGTCCTTACTTCTGATACTGGATCTTCAAGTCTACAGGGCTGTCTTCACAAGGTGACCTGTGAAGACAGGGTTTCCTGTAGCAATTCATTGTCTCACAGTTCTGGGGTCAATAGAGCTGGTTCCTTCTTGGGAATCAAGGTGTCAATGGGTCAACTGGCTTGGCTCCTTCTGGGGAGATTCTGATCACTTGCCAGGATTCACTAACTTACAGAAGCATCCTTTCAACCTTTCCCCTTCACATGCTATTTCCCCTGCCTCTTCACATCAACTTCTTTCTGAGTTTATCTCCATCCAAATACCCACTCTGTCTAAAAACTCCAGTATATAAATACTGGATTAGTATTTATACTATCCTGATCTCATACATCTTTAAGACCTTATGTTCCAATATGGTCACACCAGGTGTAAGAACTTAATGAAGGTAAAGGAGTAACAGTTTAACCCCTATCAGCAAGAGAGAACAAGGATAAGCTGGGGCCCACAAACATGAGCTAGAATCCAAGGATGGAATAAAATATTGTCAATTCTCACTTCCTCTTTTCTTGATGTTCTGGAAATCCTTCAGTGGAAGATGGTATGCTTCATCACAGAGCTAACCATTCTTCTGGTACAGGAGTCAGAGCACCAAAGGAGGATCCAGGGAAAGGACAGGCAGTTGCTAGTCTGATGGCTTCCCTGCACCAATGAAACAACCCAGTGGTTAAACAATGTGTCAGCTACAATATGACTGCACTTGTCCCTGCTCACCCCATCTCACAAATAGTCCACTTCAGTAAAGAAATTTCTGAAAACTGTAGATCAGTCTATCCAATTAGAACATTACAAACACTGAAGACTTGACATACTACCATTTCGATATTTGATAATATGGGTGAGATGATTTTTTTAAAAGTTAGAAGTATGTGATAAAGGATAGATTGAACTTTTAGTGAACCTAGCATCATACATACAGATGTTGATTTTCAATGAAAATGCATCTGAAGTATAGATAAGCAAATAATGTAGTGTTATAGCAATAAAGGAACAACATTGTTACTCTAATATTGTTTGAATATTTACTACAAATAAAAATAAGTAAATCACATGCTCCAAATTTTAAGTAAACAACTTAAAATTAAGCCTGCCAGTTTGATTTGCCTTTGGACAATCATTTGCCTTTGTACTATCTTTTATAATACTGTAAAGAACAAGGAAAGAATTTGATGCTCGTCAAATCATGGAGGCTCTTAAGATTGTGTTAAACATAATTAAGTAAATTTGGAAATGAAAAGTCAGACAGCTGTCCTTCTTGATAAACATATATGTGAGAGAGTAAGTACAATGAATGTGTATAGTCATGTAGACATTGGAATAGCTAGACTTCAATTTCAAACATGGTCCTGTCCCTTAGCAGCATGGAACCTTGAGGAAATTTCTTAATCTCTCCCTATTTTGAATTTCTATATAGATAATGTTAAAAGTTGTCCAAAAGACCACTGTGTGGTGAAGCAAGAAGATAAATGACATGAACTGGACACAAAGCAAGGATTAATGTCCTTTTATCTCCTCTTTCTGTCTGCTCCTTTTCTCTTTAACTTAGAAAGCAATGAAATGGGTAGTTTCAGCAACTCTTAGTACTAAACTTTGCTTTTGTATAGTATGTAACTAACCTCAGGGTCCAGAACAATAAGAAATGAGACTCTTTAAATGCCAACCTGTTTCAGAGATACAGAGTGGGTAGTTCTGAAGAAGCATGTCTGGAAAAAAAATGGATGGCCTTTTTCTAAAACATCAAGAAGAAGAAAATGTACCTCTTAAAAACATTGTGACCAAAAAAAGTCAAGCCATTTTTTAGATATTTAAATTTCTATGGACAGAATTTCAAATGTAAACTTCAACAGAAACAGATTTCCTGTATACCAGATAGTGGAAAGAAGCATTTTCAGGATTTTCTTCCCTCGATAATCTCTACAAACACAAAACTTACCCCTCTTCACAGTCTCAAATCAGACTCAACACTCAGATTGGTTCTGTGTTCCATCTCTTTTCACAAATCACACCTGTTGTCTGTAACATTCACATGGGCGTGTACTGAGATCTTGTGTTATTCACAGCCCCTAAGTATGCTGTCTGCATTGTGACTCCTTATCTACCAAATCCCATGAATTAGAGACTTGAAATATTTAAATTTTCCAAATGGAGAAAACAATCAAGGCATCTAGGAAATACTCTGTAAAAATGAAGTGGGATGAAAAAGAAAGGATCACAAAAGAGCAGAACTGAGAGGAAGTATGGGGTGTGGACACAGATTAGGAGATATGCCTTAAATAAAGGAACATATTTATCTTTCTTGTCCTCTCTGGCACACTAGAGATGGTTACCAGCAACTCTCTCATCTGTGACAACAGCCCCCTAACCTTTTAGGAATGTGATCATTCTTGGTCAAGGTATAAAAGGGTCTTCAAACTCGCATTAAAGCAGATTTGGACATGCTCCCCAAATCCCCCATCTACGAGCTGGCCTCAAAGATTCTATCAATGTCTTTCTTCTCATTCCTCTTTTTTCCAGCATGGGATTCCTAACAGGAATATGTAGAATAGTGTAGAAAAGAATGAAAAAGAACTCATGGGGAATCTGAAATCTTTGCAAATATCAGTGCTTCAGATATAAGAGTACTTAGCTGATATATGTTACTGTTGTCCAATAGGATCTCATCTGTAGCACCGTCACTTGTCTTTGCATCACACCGATTTGTCAGTTTTCATGTTGCCCCTTCTAGTCCTTTTCTAACCATTCCCCTTCCATTACCAACTTCCACACAAGAGGATATAGTAATGCAGTAAGAACCCACAAACACAAGTTGCTGAGAAGATGTTTTTTTGAAAAAGAACACATGAGAGAGAAATAATCTCCATTTCATTTGTTTGAATCACAATGGAATATTACCCAGCATTCAAAAAGATGAACATATACTATTTACTGCAACATGGATGGAGCTGGATAAGATTATACTAGTACAAATCAGTCAGAAGGAAAAAGATAAATACCAGATGGTCTCACTTATATGTGGAATATAGAGAAACCAAACAAGTGGTCAAGAAAATGTCAAAGCTGGAAAACTAACTATAGAATTGAAGCATGCAGCAAAGGAGGGGAAAACAAAACAGGGAAGGGAAGAACTCAAGGGAATATGGTGACAATTGATGGGTGATATGGTGGTAGGAGAGCTATGGGAACTACATCAATGTAAGAAAGACATTTTAAATAATAAAAAGTGTTTCACTCACTAACCAGTATCCAGAAGAGGGCATAAACTCATTTTTATAATGAGCTCATGAAAGTATTAAAACTTATAACAAATAACCATAAGTGCCAACTCCCCCAAATCACCACTGGAAAATTTAGTAACTCTTTAAATCCAAACTCCATTTTATAACCCTTTATAAATAAGCTAACAATTTGAAGTATTAGGTTGGAGGAAAAAGTCATAAAATTTCAATAAATCCAACCTGAAAATGCCATATTGTATCAGGACTTTTCCACAGAAGACAGTCCATTCAGGTCCATCATTTTAAAAGATGCCTTTGAAAAGCAAAAGCATAAATTTTCATAATAGTAAATTGCAGACAGAAAAGGAGTCCAATGGTTACTTTAGCCCAACCCAGCTTAATGGGACAGTGGAGGACCTGGTTTCATTTATTCGTTCAGTTGTTCGTTGTATTTGCTAAAATAAAGATGCTGCTGCTGTTGTATTGAAGGTGGTTGTATGCTTAGAAATGGATAATGTTAGCAAAGCATGGAAAAGTTCTTTTTTTTTCCTGAAAACAATAACCTGCATTTAATGGTAAGAAATCACCAGCAAATTCCATTATGTTTGTGGGCTTGACATGCAGTGCTTATTAAATGTAGGAACAAAGCCACTTTATACATCATAATGTTCACATTACAAATTCACTGCTCATAATGGTGCTGCAAGTGTATGTGCAATTTTTCTGAACTTATGAAATATATTTCTGACACCTCAGGTATTGATGTATGCAAGCATGATATTGTCCCAGTGCAGTAGGGAGACTTAACTGATGTCTGCAAGATTTGATTTATTACAAGTAAATATGATTGCCTTCATAATCTGATTTTATTATGTTCGGGGCTCTCGCAGGTAAACTTTTAGTAGAAGGAAGAAGGCCAATTTTATTAAACCAGTGTGTTCCTACAAACCATAGAGTTTCCTGTCAAGGGGGGAAGGGGAACTGCTGATCTAGAAAGTGTATTGAAAATTTCAAAAGAAGAATTTACTTTCACATTCCCAATATTATAACTTCTCAATTCCTGCAACTATTTCAAATGTGTTTTTGCTATTTTGAGTTATATATTCCTTTTTTAAAAGCCCTATTAAAATAAAATTCACATATCTGAGGTCAGTGTTAAAAATGCCTCAGAGGGTAAACACACTATCTCAAAACTATTGGCAATAATTTTCATATTGATGAAAAAGGAGATTTGATAAACTTGAAAGAATTGGGATAACAGTTGATTTCTTTCAAAGCTTTTGATTGATAATACTCCAAATATGGCCACAGTTTGCTGTATTGACACATAAAATTTTTTAGGATAGGCCATCTGGGATCAGAGATGAACCTGGGCCCAATGTTCCAGATGAAAGAAATAGATAGCAACAAGGGTAATGAGTTAAAAGGAACTAAAAGAGGGGTCCAACCAAATGACCCCTTGAAGAAAAACTAGACATAGTGACCTTCCTAGGCCAAGTCCATACAGTGTAGAAGTATAGAAATTCAAAGTATAGAACAAGAATTATTAACATAGGAGTTTGCAAAATTCCCCTTTCCCTGCCCACTTTAGAGGGATCCTGGTTTTTCTTTCTCATTTTCTTCTGCTCCTTCCCTAACTTAAAAGTCATTGTCAGTTTCACCATAGTGATAATTCAGGATTTCCTTTTGCATAATAAACAAAGAAAGAGGTTAAAGAGAGAAAGATGCAATAATTTAGGTTGCGGAAACTTTTAGTATGGAGGAAGATGGAGTAAAACCTCTTTTAAGCTGTTCACAAATCAGTCAAGAGTACTCCGGTGATATAAATGAACTTATTAAGAGAGAGGAACAATGTTACTCTGTGGGTTGTAATACTTTTTTTTTTTTTTAAGAAAATGCAAGGAAAGAATTTGGATTCATTTTAAATTACTTTTTCTTTGATGATATGAGTCTCTTTCATGAAACATGTTTTAAGGCTGTGACTCAGAATCCAGTAAGATCACATGTGTATATGGTCAAGATGTTGCCATTTATTTTCCATGAGGTGGTTATTACTGCACCCAATAGACAGTACAACCACTACCAGTGAAAAAGCCATGACAAAGAGATTAATGAAGATACTCAAAGGCGCTAAAACATAGAAATAAGTTCTTTTGATTTTCATCACAAAGAGTACCAGAATATGCCACCTGAAAATATATCTCTTTGGCTGAGGATTGTTTTGAGCTAAAGGACATTAAGAACAAACAGATGCAGGAAAAGCCACAAGTTTTCCTTTGCTAAAGGAAACTTACATTTACAAAGGAAATGTCCATTTGTGAAGCTGTCTTACACTCATTCTCCTGCACCAGAAAGAGGATGACTCTTTAAGAGTTCTTGTCAACTGAGAAGAGACCAACTTAAACTTGCATTAAAACTTTACTAAACAATCTTGCTTACCAGAATTTTGGTTAACTTCTGATAAACAGCCTCCTCCACGCCCCCCCCCCCCCCGAAATCCTGACACCTTTCTCCTTTATTTAGCCCAAGATGGTATAGAAGTCCAAATCCTAAAACCCATTTGGAATGCTGAATTCCGGCTGCTCCCAGGTCTAGATTTGACGCACATCTTAACGGACTACTATGTTTCCCCCTTATTCCTCTTTCTTTTGCCAGTCTAATTCACAGGACTTTGGACTGCAAATACAAATTAGGGGAAAAGAAAAAAAAGAACTGTTTTCTATCCTATCACTGAAATAGTACCAAGTTGTTCAGAAAAGAGGTTTAAAAAATAAATAATAAAAAATAACCTCAAAAAATAAAGCCTGGTAAAAACGGGACTCAGGAGATCAAGATCAAAGTCAAACAGTAGTTCTGGCTACTCAGAGGTTGTGAGGCAGAATTTTAAGACCAAAAAGTTTGGTCTTAAAATTAGAAAGTAGTTGTACTTTCTAAGATTTTTGTTTGTTTGTTTTCTGTATCATCTTTGATTACATCATTATTTTGTGTTTTCTTAGTAACAAGAGAGCTCGAGGGAAAACAAAAAGAAGGGTAGAGATTCATGCCAGACCAAATTGCTCAAAGAGGAGCCTCAGACAGCTAGAAGGTACGCATGGTGAGAACAGAAATTGCAAAGCTTTAGCATTTCCCAACGAGAAAACGGAAACAGAAGCTGTAGGCAAGGACCAGGGCCTGATCAATCCTCGGTTCTCTGCGTCTCTTGCTTTCATTCAAATCTTGAGACAGTTTTGAACTACATTTACCAAGAAAGGCCATGCACTTAAAATGCCCATAACATTCATTCTCAACAATCATCACAGTGTGTGGGAGAGCATCCAGGCTCCTAAACAAAATGACTAAACTCCTTTCTCCACGTTCATTGACCGTCCAATCTGTGCACACTGCCTCCTAAAACCGAGTGGTTTCTATTGTTGTTTTGTTTTTGTTCTGACAAACAGTATTATTTAGCCTGATCACCTATATTTGGAATAAAATGTTTTGGGTCAGAAGGGGAAAGCAGTTTGATCTCTTCCAAGTTATTATATACCGGGAAAGATACCATCTAATATGACCAAGACTTTCATCCTCAAATTCTGCATTCAGCACACATCTACTCGCCTCTTACTGCTCTCTATGAAGTAGCAACTCCTTTCTGCTTTAATTGAAATGTATTGTGTGCTGTATCATATCTAGTATTTCCTCCAGCAGGAGATCCCAGTTGGGGATCTCTCTGTAAACACATCGAGTATTGATAGCTCATACATCAAGGGTTTCCATGTGAGCAGCTGTGTGCTTCGGAGAGCCGGGATGCACAGCAAAGAAGTGAAGATCTGCTAAGCAGGAAGGCAGAGCTTTCCCCACACATCTCTGTATACTCTGGATGTAGCTTTCTGTTAACTGCAGCTGCGATAAAACATAAGGCAATGAATCCTGCTGCCGACGTGGGGAAGCGCTGTCTCCTTGCTTCATTGACAAGAAATCAGTTAATGGTGATTCTGATTCTGGTGAAGTAGTAGTTATCTGTCCTCTTCCGTGCTACTTTCCACACGTCAGTGTCTTTGTGATAAAAATGAACTCAAAAGAGGTTTATGGGCAAGGTGTGTGTGTGTAAAATCCCAGCCCCCTGCATATATGAAACATATCAAAATGCTGATTCTTAATTGCTTCCAACAGAAAGATGTACATGATTTGGGGTTATCTATATAGTTCTGTAGTTTCGATCAGTGATAATAAACCTGTAAAAGGTGCTTATTAATTTGTAGGTTTCAACCTGGCTCATTTAGACAGGGTAATTTTTTTTTGAGACTAGGTCTTGCTATTTTTGCCTGTGGAAACGCAGGCTCTCGTTACCCGGGGTACCACAGACTCAAGCAATCCCCAGCCTCAGCTTCCCAGGTAGCTGGGATTACAGGCGCGCACCACCACGCCCAGCTATTTTTTTGGAACTAGGTCTCACTACGGGCCCCAGGCAGGACTCAAACCGCTATCCCAGCCCCGACCGCTTCATAGGCTGAAGCTTACAAGCACGAGCCACCGTGCCCGGCTTAGACAGGGTAAATTTTCACCTGGAAGATACAGAAAAAGAACTAAAACAAAATGCAGCCTTTAAAGAAAAAAAAAAAAAAACATGTAGATACTTGTTACTGCTTCTCTATATGTTCAAATGAGTTAGGAATTCAGAGAAAATGGGGGTTTGAATGTCTAATATCATTGTATATTACCCTCCTATGGAAAAATGAGATCGCCAAGGGGTCATGGTAGAAAAGGAGAACTGGAACTATTGCAATAACATTTCTATGCTATGTTTTGCCCCAGACATCCTGAACCTCTCTTAAAGTTCATCTTGACCACACAGTGAAAAGGTGCACAGGGTAGTGGAAGCTTGAGAGGACTGATATTCCCCCCTCACATGCAGTCATGCACCACATAATGACCTTTTGGTCAGCAATGAACCACATAAACTGGCGTTCTCAAAATTTCTATTTTCTTTTGATATCATCACTGCCATGGTGTTGTATATAACATCTATATTACCAGGTCTCTTGATAGCATCATTTTCCTTGTACTAGATTTTGTCTCATGTTGTTTTGTTCCTTATAGTCCCTGAACATACAAAATCTACTACTAATGTTGCCAGCAAGAGGCCACATCCAATGATCAGCACAGTGACAAAATTGCCTGTAGCCTCCTGGTTTAGTGATGCCTGACTGTGTTTAAAAGAAAAACTACTTTAAAGATTATAGAGCAAACAGGATTAAAATCTAAACATTTAGCATTTTAAATGAGCATCTTCATTGTAAGGGGGATTTCTAGGACTGTATATATTAGACCCAGGGCCCAGAGGGGGAAAAGGCTGCAGAAAAAGAATAGGAAGAAATAAAACAAATATATTATTTTATGAGATATGTGACTGTGTGATGAGGTCCAATACAACATGATTTTATCTTCCAGTCACAAGATGGCTACTGCAAATCCTGTCCTCATTTAGTGTAGGAAGAGGAGATGATGATATTTACTTTATTAGGAAAAACAAGTTTTTATGGAACTTTCTAGAAAACTTCTTTTTAAGACTCCTTAGTTAGAAGTGTGTCCTGTAGCCAAATCTATTTGCAAAGGATGTTTAAAAAGTAATGATCTCTCTTAATGCTGGATGCAGTGTCTCCCTTGCTCTTTAAACACACACACACACACACACACACACACACACATACACACAAAATAGCTTTCTGTTAGCAAAAATAGAACAGTCAGAAGACATTGGACAAATAATAATATGACAGATGAAAATGTAACTCAAAAACTTGCATTGCACAACACAGTTCACATCAACCCATAATGTGAGGTTTCAAAAAAGGAAGAATTCATCTACTCCACTTTCACTTCACAGCCAAGAGATCTGTGGTCCTGGGAGGTTCACGCTCACAAGCCACTTATCTATCCAAGACTCGGAGCCAGCTTGCCTGGCTGCCATGCTTAAATACCTTTCCTTCTGTCTTAGTAGTTCTTATGATTCTTTTTGGATGCACATCACTATACTTGCAATATATTTACAGAAATCCATTGTGCCCATTCCAAATCCCATTTTTAGAACCCAATAATTGGAACTATCACCTTTGCTTTGGAAATGTCAACAAGTAAAAGTATTTATTTGTTCATGAAAATGCTGAAATGGTATATCCGATAAGTCACAGGCAGAAGAGATTGGCCTTTCCCTATTAGCTGCACTCTTTCCTTACAGAAGATTAAAAGGGTGTGATGCCCAAGGGGAAAACTCAAGCTTTATAATTAAACATGCTTGGTCATTTCTTTGTTAACTCTGACCTCTTAGGTGGAAGCCATTTCTCCCTCATCACTCAGAATATGCTGAGAGGTAATAAATACTAGCAAAATATTGGTTTAACATGTCTTTGTCTTCCAAAATTTCCTATAACCAAAGTTCTTATTAAATCTGCATAATGCTGCCAGAAAGCAGGGTTGAAAAGCTACCCACGTTCCCAAACAGAAAATCTTCTCAGCAAAACTAATCACAGACTCAAGCACATTTGGAATGGTTAACAGCTCAAAAGGAAAATTAAGCTCCACAGTATAACTAATCCAAGACAATCAACCTTGATTGTCACAACACTGACATGTACCAAGGCAACCTAAGAATGAAAGAAAACTCTGTCCTTGAAAGAGGTGACATGAATGTAAAAGGAGTAGGTATGATTGAATGAAATACCCCCTCATATCTTTAACTATTTCAGCAGGATGACATCAGGGGGAATTTGGCAGGGCATTTCTGCTTCTATTGGCAATATAGAACATTGGGATTGCTCCATAGCAATATAGACTTTCAGCCTCTTTATTATTTATTGTCCATTTTCTGAACAGTTTCTAAGATTCAGCTTAAGACCTACCTCCTCCAGGAAGCCTCCTGGATTTTGCCAGAGAAAGCTATTTCATATCTGTGGCTTCCAATAACATAGTATATATTTCAGTAAGACATGTCAAACTGTATCATATTATGTCAATTCTGTCTGTTTTCTTTATTAAACTATGAGAATAGGTAATCATCTCAGACCAAGTTCAGATAGAGTAAACCCTCAGTGACTTTTCTGAGTGAGTTCTTCTAAATCATGAGTGGGTAATGGGTGATTGCTTAGAAGGTATCATCTGAATGATGTCTGGTTAATTATCCCTACTCAAATTATCACCATTACCTCTGATCACTTCAAAAGCCAAAGGTAGTGGCTTTGGGTTTTTCAAGGTGGTTTAATTTTTTCAAGACTGTTCTATTAGAAAGCAAATCGTTCTTTGGAAAGGAAATCAAACCTTTAATCTTTACCACATTCACATTTATTTTCTCAACATGCCCTTTTGATCTACTAAAAGAGATCACAACTTGTTCCAAACTTTGACAGGGCAAAAATTCTGTAGGACATAGATTGCACCTTGGCATAAAAAGTACACCTAAAGTATCATAGTGTCAATGAATGACATGTATAATTTCATTAAATTTGTATTATTTTAACAGAATTTTGAATTGTAAGAACAAGTTGGCAATAATCCTGTTTCTTTCTTCAGCCATAATAATAACTGATCAGCAAGGTAAAACTGAAAGTGCATTTATTCTGCAAACGAACCCTTCAAACAATGCATCAATATTATACCTGATGGTGTGCTATGTAATCGATTTGGGTTCTCTGTGAGAAAGACACCTATACATAATTCACTGGCAACTTAGTTTTTCTTTGAAACTGTTGTTATTCTACTCATTTCTAATTAATAGGAATTCAGCACAGACTCTTATAATCATGATAAGCCCTCTTTCTGTAAAATTGATGTTATACTGTTAAAAAAAACTCTGTATACTCTTTCTGAGTGCTTTTATCATCATTGTTTTTGAGGAATTTCGGTCTGCCATATGGGAAAACAGCATTCATCTTCTTGGCATAGAACAACCAGGCATTGGAAAAATATCAAAGCATTTGTTTTATATGATGGAGAAAAGGAATTAGGTAGGGCCTATTACCCCACTCCAAAGAGTGAAGTATTACAGAGATTATGACTCACTAAATGGCCATGACAACACTTTGTCCAGAGAGAAGACAGACCTTGAAAGAACATAAATACACAATTGAGAGAAGAAAAAGCTCAAAAGGTTTATGATTCCAAACTTAGTAATTAGAAAAATGCAAATGTAGAGAGCAATGAAATATCCTTTTACTTTCATAAGAATAGTACAACTTAGCTGGTAATGGAGGCAATGATGATACTGTGTGGACCTTGGGATTTTCATGCCCAGCTGTGGAAAAACAGGCAGGCTCCTCCATTCAGGAAAGCAAGCTGATACTAAATAGTGAAAAATACATTTATCATCCAGGGACTTGAGGATACCTGGACTTGACCATGGCAACATATTCCCAGTGATAGAGACTTGGAAGAAACATGGCTGCCCATCATTGGAAGAGAGGGAATAAATGCAGTGGACACACAGAAGACAGTCCTATTTAGAGTAGGATAGTCACATTTATGTTTGTGCATTGACAGTACAGATTGCAACTTGGGTAGATCTCAAATATACAAGATTCTCACTAAAACCAGCACATCAATGTTTCTAGTAGCTTAACTCTTAATTGCCAAAACTTGGAAACAACCAGTATCCTCCAGTAGAGGAATGGGTAAACAAATGGTGATACATCCAGGCAATGGATATCATTCAATGCTAAAGGCTATATCAAACCATGAAAAAATGTGGCAAGAGCTTAAATGCATATTGTTAAATTAAAGAAGTCAATCTGAAGAGGTTATACATTAATATAAAATTACCATATTATTCCAACTATATGACATTCAGGACAAGAAAGATGATGGATAAAGTGAAAAGATCAATGGGTGCCAGAGCTAGAGAAGACAAGAATGAAGAGGCAGGATATAAGGGATTTTTAGGGCAGTGAGTACTGTGTGTGCTACTGTAATGGTGGAAGCAAGTCATTTTTCATTTGTTAAACCCCACAAATGTACAACAGCAAAATTGGACCTTCATGTAAACTATTGACTTTGGTTATTAACAATGATAGTGGTTTATCAATTATTTAAAAATGCACTATCTTTTTTGTTGTTAATAATAGGAAAACCTGAATTATAGGGTCGGAGGGATGGAAAGTCAGTTTATAGGAACTCTTCTTATTGTTCAAGTTTTTCTGTAATCTGATACTACTCAACAAATAAAAATCATAATTATTTTAAATGACATGGAGTTGAAAAAGGAAATTGGTAGTGAGCTGCCGATGTTATTTACACAAATTTAAAATCTGAGCAGAAAGCAATACCTCTCTTACAAAAATATACTGGAATTGGTGTAAAATGATGTGTATTAAACTGATGAGAATGATTGCCTAATGAAGAGGGCAATTGCATCCCATCCCATCCCATGCCCAATAAGGACAAAGAAGAGATAGGGAATAGACTGTGACTCTAAGAACAAAGTACAAGAGGAGCCCACACGCCAGCGTCATGAGGTTACTGAGAACTAAGGCATGTGATCAACTAGTCCTCTGAACATGAGGTAGAATGAAAGAAATCTATATTACAAAATGGCAGGAGAGCAAGAGCACAGAGCTAGCTATATGTCTTCAGGGCTATTGGCTTAAAAAGTGACTAAAGTTGTGTAGTGTAAGAACAGACTAGGGCAGTGGTTTAGAAAATTAAGAATGCTCTTTGGTGATCAATTTGTTTCTGATCAATTTCTCAGGAAGGTGAGATAGAGGATGTGTAGAGTTATAAATGCCAGAAGCTTGCAATTTATAGGGGATTTTTTTCCAGATTACTTCTTTTAACAAATGAGTTCTTTAAAGCTCTATAGTGTATAGCCAACAATTTTGCAGTCTTGTGCAAGAGAAAGGAAGCACCTGAGCAATGGAACAAAGGACCTATTTATTTTCCAAAACCAAACCTGTAAATTGTATTTTAAAATTCCGCATAGAGCAGTTTCTTAAATTATTATTCCTGTTATATATATATACCAATAATAATAATAATTTAAATATATATACCAATAATAATATATATTATAATATATAATAATATATATAATAATATATATATATGTACCATCTCTACTGTTAAGCAAGACTTCCCCCAAAAAACATTTATAAATACCGATTCTAACCCTGATATTAGGTCTGTAAGGTGGGACTTAATAAACCTTTAAGAAAGCCTCAAGGAAACAGGAGATGCCTAGTTCTGCTAAGTTGGAAGGGAAATTTGACCCATAATCCAATAATATTTTTACAATTATCCTACATACTCTTTACTTCCTAGCTTTTGGTTTAGCATTTTGGCTTACGTGGTGACTGTGGTTAGAAATGAAAAAATAGGATGGGACAGTAGTTCCCAAAACAACACTGGTTCTCTTTTTTGATGAAGATGGCAGTCCTGGGCAGCGGGAACAGACCCAAAAGCATTGTGAAACTTTCTATATTTCCATTGCTATTTAGATGACATTTCCATGACTCTTCAAAGGGCAGAGCCCAGATCTTGGCAGCGGCCAGGGCTTGGCTGTGAAGTAAGGTTGTCTGTGGCTTTCGAACCCCTGTACTGGCACCATAACAAACCAGTCTATCCATGAGAAAAGCTCATAAAAGGAAGCAAAGTTTTCTGTTTTTATAATGAGTACATGTTTTGAGGGGCTGAGAGGAAAGGCAGGCAAGAGCAAAATGGCTTCTTTCTCCAGAGTCATGGCCATTCCGGGACATATGGTTATTTTTCTCCATCCTTTTTCCTGCCTAGGAAACCTTCATGGGTAGGGAGAAAGAAGAATACTCTTCTGTCTCTCCCCTTAAAATATCTGCTAATATACTTGCATTATAGACACAGATTAAAATGACCAGGAGATACCGTGCAGTGAGGTATACAATGTCTGTACTTAGTGTACTGAGTAACTGAGAAAATATAGATGACACATTAAGAAACTTATTTTGAAGACCCTAACCAGATAAGCATTATAACACTCAGGGATTTTGCATTTGCTGACCCTCTGCCTAACATGCTATTCCTCAGGTTACCTCCCTCATTTCCTTCAAGTCTGGAATAAATATCATCAGAAAAGACACCCCTCCCTAAAAGAAAGAAATTTTTCATCATCCCTTGTATCTAAACTCATTCTGCTTTGCTTTCTTCATAGAACTTTGCACTCTTCACATATTATACATGTATTACTCATTTTTCATCCTCTCCCAACAAAAGTGGGAGGTCCCTAAGAGCAGATTTCTCAGTGCAGGGAAAAATGGTTGGCACTCATTAAGCATTTGTTTAATAATGAAAGTGACCCCTGTAACACATTTTAGCTCAGTGACTGTGTGCAAGTCATCTATCTCCCATTTCATTACTTGAAAAATATGTCTTAAAATATGTATTTTGCCCATCTTCTAGAGTCTATGTGACTAAAACTATAAACCTGTGGTATCAAGCATTAGATTACTGGTGTTCTTCATTTATTATTTCTCAGAAAAGCATCAATTAAAAGAATTAGCAATACGGGGGCAGTGCTAAGGGACGGCAGAACTTGGAGGGAGGTCTATAGTTGTCCTGTTTTGCTGTTTTAAGAACTGCATCATGAAAATAATCACAAAAGTCCACACATTCCAGTGTTCATAAACTCTGCATGTAAGTGTGAGTGTGTGTGTGTGTGACTCTGTGTGTGTATTTAATGATGCAGAGCAACACACAACGTTTGAAAAGACCAGATTGACAGTTGTTCTTCCCTCTTTTGTATTGCTCCACCTGGGCCAAATACAGAACTCTCAAATCTTAAACATCATTATGAAAAATAAACAAGTACACAATAAATATACTTGTAATTTTCACAGCCATTCAGGATTACTAAATTAAACACCAATAGTTGAGTAAAGAAATAGGGTGGCAATTCTAATCACGCAATTCTGAGAAATAGGAGCATCTTGTATCCTCAAAGTACATTAACACAGAATGTATAAGTATCAGACTCAATTTCTTTCTTTTGCTATTTATTATTTAATTAACAGAGAATGAGGACCTAAATTTTCTCAGCTCAAGTTTTTTCATCTATAAAATGAAAGATCATAATACTTGTGTCAAATGTACACATGAGAAACAAAGCAATGGAATATGTGAGAGACCCTATCAAGGAGTCCAATAAACATTGCATCTGTTTATTCAGTTTCCCCTTAAAATTTTACATACAGTTGATACTTGATGAACATGGAGTTAGTTTCACATACAGTTGATACTTGATGAACATGCTGACCCCTGTACAGTCTAAAATCCTCTTGTAACTTTTGACTCCACAAAACTTAACTATCACTTTTTTCTTTTTTGAAAATTTGTATTTTTTAATTTGATTGAACATGTATATGTGTGTATGTCTACATGTATATATACACATATATTTTTCACATCATTGTCTACCCCAGGGTTCTCCCACCACCTTATCACCGGTGAAACATCTTAATCTCTTGTGCCCTTTCCTTCCCCTGATTTTACCCTCCTCCCCACCTCTTGTTCTAAGTCTCAGTTATGTTGGCTGTTTTAAATTTTTCTTGTCCATTTGTTTGTTTGTTTGTTTGTTTTCCCTATATCCCTCATATAAGTAAAATCATCCTCTCTTTTTCTTTTTGGCTTATTTCTGCTAACATGATTCTTTCTACTACATCCATGTTGTTGTGAATGACATAAGTTTGTCTTCTTGGATTGATGAATAATATTCCATTGTGGCCATGTACCACATCTTTTTCAACCACTCATCAGTTTTGGGGCATATGGGTTGTTTCCATGTTCTGACAATTGGACATAGTGCTGCGATAAACATAATAGTAGTACAGGTGTCCTTTTGAATTAGTGCTTTTGTATCCTTTGGGTAGATTCCCAGTAATGGAATTGCTGGGTCAAATGGTAGTTCCGTTTTCAGCCTTCCAAAGTGGCTGAACCAGTTTGCAATCCCACCAGCAATGTAAGAGTGTTCTTTTCTCTCTGCATCCATGCCAGCACTTGCTATTGCCCATTTTCTGGGATATAGGCCAAAATTTAACTATTAAAACTCTTGTTGATTAGATTTACTGATACTCAACTATCAACTCACACATTTTATATATGTATTATATGCTACAGTCTTATAATAAAGTAGAAAGTATAATAAAGTAAGAAAATATATTACAAAAACCATAACTAAGAAAAATATACTTTACAGTATACTATATAGTATTTATCAAAATTAGAATCTATACATAAGAAAATTCTAGTATAAGTGGAATTGGGCAATTCCAACCTTTGTTAAGCAAGAGCCACCTACAGTTATTGGTAACTGCTTTGCTAGTAAAGCAAACAATATTATTGCAATTAATAATATCTAGTAATATCCTAGATACATGTTTAATATTATTATATATAAATATATGTCTATATCATCGAGTCCTTTTCCATACATTCAATTCCATCAACAACCTTTGAGGAATGCTGAGCAAATACTTCGTGTGTTTCTTTTGTTAAGAAAGGAAACATTCAGAGGAAGGTGCTTGCCCATGACTGGACAGCTGATAAGGACAGAGACAGACTCCTGGCCCCTAACCCCCAGCCCTGCTGTCAGAACCACGCTGCCTCCTACCTGCTCCCAAAGTGCTCGGTTCAGAGTGGGCATGCAAAGTAATTAAACCGCTTCCATCGGCCACCTGTGAATGCTTGTGAGGCTATTTTTTTACTGTCACCCTTCCGAGATGTATAATTACAAAAGTCTCCACAATTCCAGAGCTCTCTCGTTCAAGCTCTTTTTGGTCTGTTTAGGAAGCATCTCTCTGCTTTGAACAGATGGCAGACAATTTGCTCAGGTTTAAACAATGACTCAGACTTGGTGAAGAAAAGACAGCTGTATTCCTGATTCCCAAATCTAAATCCCACCCTCTGGAACACCTTAATGTAAACTTACTCTGAACCAAATGTGGACACAGCAGGGACATTACCTTGCAAAGCAATGCTGAAACATACCTTTGGTGGTGAAAATCAAATTCTCTGCTTGGAAGAAATTATTTTTGTCCTTTTGGGCCATGAGGTCTAGACAGAATGGTTAAAGAGAGAAAATGCCTCTTTAGTGAGACAGGAGAGTGGAAGAGAAGGATGCTGAGGGCTTTCCTCTCAGGAACACTGCTTGCTATTATTAATACAATTAACCTTTCCCTGGTACTAATAACCAAGGTCATTTCCCTTGAAAACTTCAGATCAGTTCCTCACTGGCTTCGAACGTGTATACTCATGGTATTTTGTTTATATGGTGCTTTCTATCAGGAAGTTTTCCGGGGTCCTGGATATAATCTGTAATTCCTGTTTGTACGGTGGTGAGCGTTTCAAGACATCCCCTGGCAGTTAAGAAACTACTGACCAGTGGAGCCTTTTCTGCAGATGGATATCATTCAGGACTTGTGCTATTATATTAATGGGTTTAATTTAAACAGGACTAGCCTCACTGGTCAAATTACTGCCATTTAAATCAATTGGTTTAGGGGGAGAGACAGCCTGACCAAAGCTATTAGACTTCAATTTATTACTGTATAGGCTTTTAAACTGGGCAAAGCAAGTTTACTAATGTCTGTTCTCTGTCCTTTGAGTTCGAGTATAAAATACAGTAATGAAAGTCTTTGGAGTTTAAGAAAAGGGAAAGAGAAGAGTAAAAGCAGGTGGAGAATGAGGAGGAGGAAGAGGAGGAGAGGAAAATTAATTTTGAATCAATGATTTATGAGTCAAGACCAGGTATCCTTTAAAGAATCCCCACCCTAGGGTCCTGTGGGTACCTTTGATGTCCCTTCATTAAATTGAGATTCAAATGATCTAACAGATGTATTAGTTTAAAAAGGCTTTTTACTTGGATTTTCCCCCTTCATAAAAAAATAAGCATTGCTTTTTTTTCCACACTTTTCAACCTGATTCAAATAGAAAAGCGAAAGGGAAGAAAATGCTTTAGATGTGCTCTTTTGATTTTTTCCAATCTTGCCTGAATAAAATGGAATGGGAGATCAAGAACACTCAATTAATTGCAACACTGGGTGTCACTAGGAGAGAGGGGAGAGCTGAAGGGGGGGCATTAGGGATGCACAACCCTTAACAAATGCATAGATTCAAAGAAGGAAGAAGAAGGGGGAATAAAAAAGCGTGTCTTTATTTTATTGCACTCGGTAAGCTTTTCGCTTGTATTTATAGCTGCAATTATATCTCAATGAGGTTTGTCTACAGTGTTGGCTTCACGCTAATTTTCCCCCTCACTGCATTCTTGGAATAGGCTCGGACTGTTTATGAACCAGACATATTGACCTCATTTACAGCTAGCAGTTTAAATCCATAATTTTTCCACCCACAATCCCTCTTTGACATTCCGGCGGTGCGGCCGGCTCAGCGAGACTGAACTAAAAGTCTCACACTTCATTGAACACCATTATGCGGCTTTATGCTTATAAGCCTGTTTCCCTCGGCTGCCTTTCAGCTTTGCTGGAGATCCGTTTGGCCACAGGCCGGCAGTGATTAACTGGAAGAATCCAATAAATCACCCTGTCAGGCAGCAGGCTCTCCTCACTATGTCTACACATCGACATTTGGATTTGCACCTCTCTCTCTCTCTCTCTCTCTCTCTCTCTCTCTCTCTCTCTCTCTCTCTCTCTGTCTCTCTGTCTCTGTCTCTCTCTTTCTCTCTCTCTCCTCCTCCCTCCCTTCCATCCTCCCACCCTACAATCTTTTGCTCCCCTCCCCTCTTCCTACAAAGCTGTTAAAATTCCTATTTTTCTTCCCACAAGGTGAACTTGAATTGCCTGGTGAGCATGACTGAGTCCCACCAGCTGCCTTCTGGGGAGATAACCCCTTTGATTTGCACAGTTTCCCCTGCGTTGGCTTTTCTGCCCTCCTCTACCAATTAATTTCCCCCTTAACTCATGGCTGAGTCACTCAACCAGCTGCCCGCAAGAAAAAGGACAAGCACAGGAGGGTAGGAGCCAGTGGGAGAGAGAAACCAGATGCTGAGAGGAAATCCCTTAGATTCCAGTCAGCACCGCGCCTTTCTGTGAGCCTAAAGAATAGAGAAAGAAGGAACTGAGGACACTGAACTCTGCTTCCTTAGTCCTACTTCCCCAGATGCCCAGCAGCCTAGCTGTGAATCTAAGCCAGGGCCTGCTTTTCAGAAGCTAGACCAGGACCTGCTTTTCCCACAGTGGGTATACACACGTGTCATCACAGCTAAATGGCCTTGCCCAAGTTCAGGGCATGTATGAGACTGGGTGTGATAATGTGGTACAGCTAAGGATTCAGGAGGAGACACCACCATCCTGGCTCAGTCACTGTTTAGGGCACAGGACAGTGCTCTGAGCAGATTCTGCCAGCCTCAGCCTTCCTATTTCTTACAGGTGAACGAGATTGGTGAAACAACCTCTTCTTTGCCTTGACTGGTAATTTCCCAACCCCACCTCTTTCATATTCTCCACATGGCCATTGTCTTCTTTTGTCTGGGATTATTTCTGCACTGTGAGCACAAACATTTGTTTGATGTTCCAGACATCAAATGTACTGTACACTCGCCGAGTGACCAAAGGAAGCGGGATTCTTGCTTTTGAAAACTCCACTGACAAGAATGACAAAAGGCAGCCTGAACAGCACACACAAAGGAGGGAAGAGAAAGGAAGGGACCAGCCAGTCAGGGGTGATTACCAGCCTCCCCTTGCAGCAACATGCTGTGCTCTGGGACACTTGTGTTGTGATCCATGGAGCAGCAGTAAACCTCAGCAAGTGCGAAAGGAAATCGATAAAGCCATGTAGTGGTGGCCTGCCTGTGCTGATGGGCTTCCAGTCTGTGCTGGCTGACAGGCACAACAAGCCTTTGCATCCATGCCTCCACTTCCTGACTCATCTTTAGCATACATTTCTAGTGAAACTTTTACATTTTTGTAACTATCTTCTATTGTTGTTAGTTACATAGATAGATGATAGACAGACAATAACTAATAGGCCTACAGAGAAAGACTAGAGAAGGAAGTCTTAAGTAGCTCATATACAGTACCTGGTAACTATAACAAAGTTCTTGGTACATTGTGGAAACTTTATACATGTTTTTTTCTTCCAAATTCCTTTATAGATTGATAAAAACCAATCAGGAAAAATGGAGGGGCCCAAGCCAGTCTTAATCCCATGCTGGTATCCTCTGGACTCTCCTTATTCCCAAAAGAAGATCTCTCCTTATTCCCAAAAGAAGATCTCCAGCTCTTCTTTTAGCATTTCATCCCAGTTAACACACCATCATGATGAATGAGCAATTTTTAGCCAAATATCCAGATCACTGTTGCAGAGATGAAAATCAGTTTGGTTAACTGCTACTTTGCCAAAGTTTCAGTTCCTAAGTGTGTGTGCGTGCGTGTGTGTGTGTGTGTGTGTGTGTGTGTGTGTGTGTGTACAGGGGAGGAGGGATTGAGGGTAGAAGCTAAGATGAAAGAAAATAACAAAATTATCTTAAATGGGGATTATTCCTATGTCTGTACATCATATAAGTGAAGGGAAACTCCTAAGAGTATTTGACAAGACATGTGCCCTCTTCCTGTGGCATACTCTTTGGAGAAGAATCATATATACAAAATACTTCCTGCACCTTCGAGAAAAGGTAATATTGAAATTTATGTCATCATTATCATCAAATTTTTCCTCCCGAGCACTCAATAATTTTCAATATTGTCTCATTGATTCTAGTGTCATCATAAACAAGAGGAAGAAGAGTACAATAGCAAAATCTTACAACTACAAGCTCTTTCCAGGTCTGTCCCCAAGAGTCCTAGCTTCATGTCCCCAACAATATTCTCAAAGGTCTCTGTTCTTTGGAAAACTAAGTTCAACAATAGAGAAAAGGAATTATCAGTGGTTCATGGTATAATTTTGTACAACCACCTCCTGTAGGATCCTTTAGTTTTCAGTTTTATATGTGTTCTCCTTTGTCCAATTCACCAATTCATGCTGCTCCCCTATCTTTTTTTCTTCCTTCCAACTGGCAGCACAAGCACCATTGAAATTTCCATCATTTTTCTTCTTCTCCATCTACACTTTCTGCCTCTACAGTTTCTTCAGCTTCCCCAGTTGGAATGACCATCTCTATGTGACTTCATTTCTCTCTGGTTTCTCTCTCTGGTCCCAACTACCTTCTCAAAATCCATGCCCACATTTGAATTGCCTGCAATCTATAGTTCCACCTCATCATACTTTCAATATCTCACATTCCACAGGTATAATGAGAATGAATTCATATTCCCTGGTTCCACTTTACCTGTAAGAGTTTAATCAGAAGAGCAGGGCCACCATGAGAATGTAGAACAAAAGTATAGCATGGGGGATTGAAACTTCCACTAACGTGGGAGCCTGCAACACCATTATTTTTAGTCTGGTATTGAACCTGTATCCCTAGTGGTCAGATAGGCAGTTAGAAGGGCAAACTTGGCAAGATCAAGGACAAGGAGGACCCTAAAGATAAGCAAGAACCCATATCAGTCTCTTATCCCCGTGGATCATTTGCAACAGAAGTGGGTGTCACACTCTAGAGAAGCATTTGCACTTGTGCCAAGGCTTGAAGAAGGTATAGGAGGAGATGGGGTGGGGACAAGGAGGCCTGTGTATGTGGGTATGGCCCCCACACCAGCAAGATAAGCTGGCAGATCAGTGATGATGCCCACAGCAGCCACCATTCCTGGCACTCTGCACCAAACCTCAGAGCATAAAAAATGTTTTGCCTCCACTTTCACTTGCAGAAATCATGAGATACGTGTGTGGGGTCAACATTCGTCTAAAAGCATAAAACCAAGGGGATTCTGAAAGAGTTATAAAGACAAATCTACTTCATCCTCTGTTTCTTAATTCTGTTCACGACAGACCTGACATCTTCCCATTATCCAGATTAAAAACAAGGAAATTCCCTGGTGTCCACATCCATCCAATTCCACTTCAAATGGCCACAACCAGTTCTACTCTCACAAGATCTTTTCTACTTATTCCAGCCTTTTTCCAGCCTCTCTACCATCCTTCTAGATGATACCAATGATCAATTAAAGCTCTCATTAGCTCCTACCTCAACTATAACAATAGTCTACAAAGAGATCAGTTACTATCAACACTTCCCTTCTACAACCCGCACACAGCTATAATTAATCATTCTTCCCTGATAATAAAAATTCACAGATTCCCACTGTTTAAGAATACTAAAAAAAAACCAGGCTGACAATAAAGACCACCCATACTCTGCACAAAATTTCCCAACTGTATGTTCACAACTGTACTGTATGAAACTGTATGTTTCAGGAAGCTTATATTCCATCCATCAACCCATCATTCCCTGTCCAGGACTCCCATGCATTCCACTGTCCCTGAGCTGGAATGTTTTTCCCTGACCTCAGATTCTACTGTCCCCTAAAAGTGTTTAAGTCTCTGTTTGGATTCCATTACTTTTCATAATCTTTCTCCTAACTTTTACTTACCTCTGAACACCCTAAACTATGTTATTGAGACCTCTTTTAATGCACCTCATTATGCCTTTAATGCAAGTCATATGCCCCAAGTAAACATCTGAATTACTCATTGAAAATGGGGTCCACATCCTCTTTATCTTTGTATCTCTTTCAGTACATTACACACAATAGGCAAACAGTGAGGATGTTCTCTCTCTGAATGGATGGTTCTTAAGAGCAGGCTTTTTCACGGGGAAGAAAAACCATGGGAGAAAGGTAGTTCAAGGGTCAGCTTCAGCTATCTTTAATTTGGAAATTAACTTCCACACAAACAATTGATGAGCATTATATAAGTTGAATCTTGTGGTTGCCAGCAAGCAAAATCCCAACTCAACACTATCTTAAATTGTGTTTCTAAGGAAGTATTGATGAATGTGATTGAAGTCCAGGCACCACTGAATGCAGTGTTCAAATGAGTTTATAGTAGAACTCAGATCTTAACTATATCCTTTACTCTAGGCTGGTCTTACTCTTATATAATCCTTCCTTTTCTGACTGCACAATTTCCCCAGTGTCTACCACCTGACTTGAGGTACTTTTTCAACAGTTTCAGCTGCTGTGATTTCCTCTGGGGTCACTTGTGTCATGCAACAGTCCCTGAACTGCTTTGGCCAAGACATTTACTAATTGGTTAAGTGTGAGTCCCAGACCATCCCATACCAAGCAGTATTAGGAGAAGCGAGGTGGTTTCCACAAAAGGGGTGCAACTTTCATCAGGGACACTGAACAGGAAAGGCTCTTCTCCAGGAGCTCAGAGAAATGGGACCTTGAAGAACCCTGTATGTCTGCTTTCATTTTTATATTTTCTCCATCAGCTCTCTTAGTCTACAGTATAGTTCTCCTACCATTTCCCCCTTTGATATTTCAACAAAGTAGTCATTTTTTAAAATTCAGAAGTATTTGGTATTAGTCATATACTCTTAATTTGTTATTAATCATATGGTCATAATTCAAAACCAGTTCTTCAAACATTGGCACCTAAAAATTATC
Organism: Uropsilus gracilis; assembly: GCA_004024945.1. NCBI lineage: Eukaryota > Metazoa > Chordata > Mammalia > Eulipotyphla > Talpidae > Uropsilus > Uropsilus gracilis. Next base: position 43,605 of record PVHY01007436.1, read on the forward strand.
GCTTTATAAATATGATACAATTATTCTTTACTATTTGTATTGTGCCTGCATCTTCAAAACTTTTACAAGTATCATTAAGTAATTAGTCTTCAAGTTACTTCTTTGGAGATGAAGGGGTGTTACCTAGAGTTACAGTTAAGGAAATAATTCACAGGATTTACATGGCTTGTGAGAAACCCCCAATGAACTCCAATGAATATTCCCTCAAGTGAAAATCTCCAAATTCACACAAATCAGAGGAAGGGTTTTGTGTGCAAATTCCCCAGCAACTCTCTGCTACACAGGAATGCATTCATCACTGAAGTGCATATACATCAATCGCGTTATTAATTTCCTGAATGGAAGCCTGCAGTGCATGTTTGCAGCTGAGAATGATGGACTCCCTTGTAGCAACATCTAGCAGAAAAGATGGCTGCCAGAGGAAAGGAAATGAGACCCGGTAATTAAAGGGGAGTGGGTAGAAGCAAACAAGTAAGTAAAGCAAAAGAAAAATGCACTTCTTTAACACTCATGGAAGGAAAGCGGGATCAAAGAGAATGGAAAAACCCAACACAGGCCCAGCTGGGGTCTTTCAGACTACTCAGGCAGAAACCACCCTCTAGCTACCAGGCAAGTGACAATCAGCGGAAGTAGCCATGTTGACAGGTGGCCAGAGTCCCAGCTGGATACCAACTTGTTCTGTTGCCTCCAGCAAGTGTTTGATTTCTCCCTCCCTTCTTCCCTCCCCCTTTTTCTCTGCCTCCCTCCAAATGGAAGCCGCAGATTCAACTTGTTACCATGGAGTGACATATAAACATTCTGATAAAGTGATTTGCAGGAGCCAAGTCCTTTGTGCATTGTGAAGAAATTGTTTGTGATGGTAACAGTTCTTCCCTAACCAATACCTCATCCTGTACTTGGAGATCAAGTAGTTGCTCTTGGATCTTTGGTACATTCCTCCCATTGGCGATCAAGTAGTTGCTCTTGGATCTCTGGTACATTCCTCCCATAATTCAAGCCAGCGACATATCTTCCTACCAGAGTGCTCATCAGGTTTGAAATGAAGTCCTGTAGGGAACTCCTTCTAATTGCCAGAGTGAGTCACTTTCCTTTCCAAGCAAAGAGGTTTCTGTTGGTGACATTAGAGAGCAGGCACTTGTCTGTATTGTAACAGCTTAATTATAAGTATGGGTATAATCACACAATCTGTCATTATACCTTTTTTCCCACCCTGAGAATTTGTACTGCAATCACCATAACACTATAACAACATGAGCAGCAGACTGTCTGGCCTCCCCATGATCATTTCCTCTGCCATGCCTGGTAGGGATGAGCAGGCAGCTTTGGATGAAAGAATTGATCCTATCTAGTTGCAGAAACAAGGCTGAATCCATCTCAGGGTTGTCAGGGTATTCTGTTCATTTAGCTTTCTCTAAAGGACATTCAAGTCCCTCATTCCCCCCTCCCCATCTTGCAAATTCTCCCTCTGGCTTTATATGTTTGAAATCACACAAGAAACCACCCTTCTGCTATTTTATACCCAAACCAAGTGAAATGGAAATTGCACGAGGAAACCTATCCATCTGTTATCCCTCAGCTCAGCAGTGGATGGAATTTATTACACTGTGAATCCTGCCCCCTGCCTCTGTCAGACAGCCTGTGGGGTGAAGTATGGGTGGGGAGGGAGGCTGGGGTCTCAGGGAGGGGGCGATTGCCTTTGCAGCTCCATCAGCAGAAGTAGCAAACCTATTTATTACCAAGTGAGAATTGGGCAGTCACAGACAGTGGCAGATGGGAGGAGGAAAGGTGTCGTTATTGAACTGGAAGTAACCTTGCATCATCCCCCAAGCCACAGACCATACCATCTCTCACTACAGTGGCACCCCTCATCCATGGCTTCACTTTCCATGCTTTCAGTCATCCACAGTCAACAGCAATCTGAACATATTATATACAGTGAAATATTTTGAAAGAAAAAGAGATGACATTCACCTAACTTTTACTAAAAGCTATTATTACAATTCTTCTATTTTACACTGTTTTTGCTGTTAATCTCTTACTATGCTTACTTTAGAAATTAAACTTTATCACAGGTGTGAATGTTTAAGAAAAATAGTATATACATATACACACTACTATTTTTCTTAAACAGTCACATCTATGATATATATGTGTATATATATATATATATATATATATATATATATATATATATATATACATGTATATATGCTTTGATATTATCCATGTTTTCAGTGTCCCGCTTGGGTATTGGAAAGCATTCTGAGCTGATAAAGAACTACTATACATTTCAACTGGAAGGCAAGACCAGAGACACACTTTAAAATACCTCAAACCTAAACCTTTGGTCCAAAAGAATAAACTTCTAAAGGGACCATTGATGTTTATCAATGACCTGGTACTATGAGTCAATACATAAGAAAATACACAGAAAAAGAAGCAATGTTTTATCATCAAGATTCCCTGTTTGGATTTAGAATGTGTAGCACTGTCATCCTACGTATGTCACCTTCTGGAATGACTGAAGTAACTGTCACTGGCATACCGGGGGTTGATATGTGCTGTTTACCCTTGTTAGCATTGGCAATTCTTTCATTATAAAGGAATAGCTGATTGAGTTCCAGACTTCTCAAGGATGAAAACGGGAACTAAACTTAGTGCTTCAAGATTCTCCTTTACCTGTCATGTTCATGAATCTCTTGATCTTCCCAGAAAATATGATTATTTGTTTGTGTTTTGCAAATTTTCTTTGATCCATAATGGAATACTCTAGGCACAAAGAAAACCATTGGAGGTTTGATTCTTAATCATTGATATCTCTCACAGACCATCAAATACAACCTAATCCTTTAATGTTGCTTCACATCTAACCTCAGGCCTTAAAAGAGATAAGGCGATTTATGAAGGATCCATTTATTTTTTTTTCTTTATCAGCTTGAAATTTGAACTAACATCATCAAGGCTGCCAATATTGTCTCAAAACAAAACCTAATAAGGAGAGTCTATAGCAGTTTGGTTTCCAGGGACTATGTTAACATCACCATATACATGACTTTGTCATTCTTTCTAATAATGCAAAGTTGTGCTCCTTGTAATTGACCTATTTCTTCATTCTGTTCATTCACCTAAGAGCTTACTAGAGCCAGGTAGTTTTGTGTTGAGGAAAAAGACAAAAATGAAATAGACATGGCACCTGTCCTTGTAGAAGATAGAATACAGAGATGGAGATATTTAGAAAACAGTCTTTTCAATGTAGCAACTGAGGAAGAGTGTATTACATTCAGTGATAGGGAGAATGTAGAGAGGCCTGCAGGCCTGAATCAGAGAGTAATAATAAGATGGAGAAAAAGGCAAAATAATTTTTCTTTCATGAAAACAAAATGGCAAATATCTGCAGGTGAGAAAATCTTTCAAGGAAAAGTGTAACTTTCAAGAATTTTGAGAGGTGGGAAAGGAGAAGGAAGCAAGAAAGAGGAAAGAGAAAAAGGAGAGGGAGAGAGATTTAAAAACTTGATTCACCTGAGTGTGGCAAGCACAGTTCTGTAGGATTGCCATGTAAGCCAGAGATTTGGGAAATAACTGATGTATTTTGTGGGTAGAATCTGAAGACAAATCTGAAGTTAAAATTCCTTCTTCCTCAAGAGACCTAAGTCGCTTAAGATCTTCAACTGATTAGATGAGGTCCACCTACTTAATAAAGGGTACTCTGTTTTATTTGAAGTCTACTGATTAAAATGTTAATCTCATCCAATAAATCGCTTCACTGTGACATCTAGACTGATATTTGCAAATGTCTGGGTACTATGGCCTAAACACATTGACATAAAAATGAACCATAACAAGTAGTAAACAACGTGTTAAGAATCTTGTTAAATCTTACTTGATATTTATCCCAAGAGCAATAGAGAACTATTTGGACTCAAGCTGAGGTCATTTCATGTGGTGATTAATGATGAACTGCTCGTTAGGAGGATGACTCTGACCACATCCTGCCAGATGAAATTGGGGAACTGAGTTGGAAGACCAGAGCGGAGGCTCTTATAATAATTTCAGTGAAAAGAGGTAATTCCCTGACCTAGAGAGTGTCAGTAAGAATGGAAAGACATATATTCAAGATATTCAATAAATCAGAGTTTTATTTGTTAAAATCATTGCAGCTTCCTCAGTGAATGGGGCAAGCACATAATCTGTGTTGCCCAATGAAAAATGAAATGGTGGCTCCCTTGTTTTAAAACGATGAACTATGTCCTTTTTTGTGCAATCTTGTTCATCTGTTATAGTGTATTATTTGCCATTTAATGTCATTCTCCCACATCCATGCGGATATCTTGTGAGAATGTGGAGACCCTTACAAGTGCTCTGAATGGCTCTGCAGCTCATGATTGGTTGCTTCTGTTCACTCATGACCCCACCCAGACAACTCCAGTGTCTTACCAGACTTCTCTTATGAAACACAAATTAAAGGAAAAAAAATCACTAAGGATTTCTGAAAAGCAACAGCAGAACACTGAGTCCCAAGCATGAGGCCCTTCTAAGTATAGGACCCTGTGGTTACTGCTCTGATCAGACTTCCATAGAGATAATCCTTCCAATAATATATAAAAGTTCATCTAAGGGGCCAGCAAAGAATAGGGATAATAACAGTTTTTCTACGTTGAGATCTCATGACTGGAAGTGTCATTAACCTAAGAGGAAAAAAAGAGACAGATTTGGGAGCCTGGAGACAAAGGATACTTGCAGTTTTGGAGTTACTGACTAGACAGCAAATAAATCTAGTAGGAAGCTAAATATATGCATGTTTATCTCAAAAAGAGATACAGGCTCAAGACATATAATTGAACACAGCAGTATATAGATTGTGTTTAAACACTTCTTCAGAAGCAGTTAATGCCTTGTGTTCATATACATATACATGACCATTTCAGAAAAAGAGACCTAAAAGAATGAATGAAATAGAAACTGGAGGCTCACTGGCTTCATGGAAACAAATTTCCTCATCCTTACCTGTATGCCATTTACTAAATAAACAAGCTGAGAGACTCTAATTGTTTGAGAAAAGCAAGACAAGTGGGAAAAGTGGCTTGTCTTGAGTTCAGAAGGACTTAGCCAAAGCCCTAATTTTGCACAAATCATTCACCTTCACTAAAGCCTTATCATTGCCTTAATCACCATTGAGATCATTAAAAGTCTAATTTTTCAGGAGTCTGAAACTAAATAGTGAACACAAATGTCCTTTATGTGCTGCAAGGTGACAATAGGTGGGAAACCATGTTATTGCTATAGCAGTCAGGGGAGATTTGGAAAACTATATCACCTCTTGTATGCCACCAGATGCAAAAAGTTATGTGAAACTGACATATTTTGAATGGCATTCAAGTGTGTACATGGGAAGCTTATGGTCATAAGCAGCCAGTTTGGTTATAAACGTGGTTATTTTCCTTTGAGTCAAGCAAGGTGGGCACAGAGAGCTCCTCCCACCTGCTTCTTCGCCCAGTGATTGTTTTGTCTTTGGAGGTTCTGTTTCTCTAGCCAGTTCCCAGCATCATCTGTCCAGAGCCTCATTTATTAGAGCCAACCCTCATGACTCCTGCATTCTCCGTGTTCCCTGCAAGAGGCACTAGGTGGAGGAAAAATAATTAGTAATCCAGGCACTGCAGTTCTGATGAGACACCTGCAGCATAATCATCCAAATCAAATATTTGGCTCAGCTTCTTCCGATGATATATCTCTTCCTACAACTGCTGAATGGCAGCTTAGCTGAGCTTGTACTGAAAATGAAGAACATATCGGAGGAAGGATATGCTTCCTGCTCTGTTTTGTCACAGTCTGTCCCAGTGTAGCTGTTCCCAAGTCTCAGCCCCCATATTATGTGTTCAGATCCTTCCAATCCCATCAACCAGAAGGAACAGTTGTGGGGGAATGGGAAGAGACAATTTAATTTACCGGAGTGATTCAGGAATGAATGTTGTACCGCCAAGGAAACACCCAATTGTGTTCTCTGAAAATCATCACTGTTTGACACAGGGACTGGCAGCTTTCTGAGTCCTTGGGAAGATATTTGCACTTACAGAGCATCAATTCGTCTTCATTATTCTGCAGTTGAGAAAACGGAGGCCCAGTTTTTCTGGGTAGACTCAGGATTAGGACCCTGGGGCCCTACTGGCCAATTTAGTAGGAGCCACACTACATCTGGAAAGCAAGCCACATTTCTATAGAATTATGTACAGTGACTCAGTCAGACCACATTTATTAAGTGCAGCTTCTAGATTATGGGCTGCATTCAATCCTCTTTTTATTTAGAAAGTCATGTTAAGAGTTATGGGGAAGATTAACCTAGAATCTCTAAAACCTATCAGCTTAGTTGATTTCCTTAGCTTGCAATTTTCCCAGACTTATGAATATATATCCTAAGGACCATACACAGAGAGTTAATAAGTTTTCTTTGTTTGGGTTGGGAAAATCTTAATAGAAATAATGTGAGAAGAGCATAGACTAAAAGGCATAGCACTGTTATAAGCAAATTTGTAGTGTAAGGGGGAAGAATATGCTGTTAAACAATTTCAATACAATGATGTGATACAATAGAGATGAAATTGTGTGCTTAAAGAACTTAGTTTGAACTTCACAGAAAGAAAACATGAACCAAGGATTGAAGGAAGAAATTGTTGGGCAAAGAAGGGAAAAAGCTGGTCCAAGCAGAACTGCATTTATCAAAGCATGAAATCATAGGAGTAGAGATGCATCAGAAAGAGTGTGTAGAGATTTGAAGGAACCAACAGAAAATATTTCAAGAGAGGGAGGTACAGGGCCAGACTGACAACATCCATTTCATTAAGGATTAGAATTTAGCTGGGCATGGTGGTGCGTGCTTGTAATCCCAGTTACCTGGGAGACTGAGGCTAAGAATCACTTGAGTCTATGGGTTTAAGACAACCCTGGGCAATATAGCAAGACCTATTCTTTAAAAATAAAAACAAAGGGAAAACAGATTAGAACTTTAAACTTAGATAAGCGTTCCATAAACATTAAAGAGAGTAGAAATCACCTGGGGGTCTTGTTAAAATATAGATTCTAACTCAGTGGGTCTGAGTCCCTAACCAGATGAATAAGAATCTATCGGAGGTTCCAGTAGACTGTGTGTACAAAAGTCCTCCAGATGATGATGAAAGTTTTCACCACAATGTGAGAGCATCACAATACAAAGATAATAAAGTTATCAGATTTACTTTTTAGGAAGGTGACTGTAAGGCAAATGAGTTATCCTTGTTTTTCCACACCTTCCTCATTAGCTTCTATGACCAGCACCTGTGGTATTGTCCCTTCCCCACGATTGTATGCATCTGGTCCAATAGGTGTGCACATGCGTAAATATCTATACCTGGGCCAAGAAGGGCGGGGCTAAAAGATGGCGTCATCCTGTGGGGAGGGGGACCCAAGTGGCTATTTCCTTTTTGGCTAGTTTTCCCTGTTCACCATTAAAAGATGATGTGAAGTGTCCTGTAAAGATGATGCCAAGGACTCTGACATTCTTTAAGCTGCTAGAACTGATGATGAAACTTCCTGGATTAGGATGGTTGCCAAACAACGATACAGGTAGGAAATACCAAGCCCACAGTTCAGTGCTCTTTCTGTTACAAGCCTCCCAAATTATGCATAGTTCTCTGAATGCAGTATTGTATATTCAAGAATATGCTGAGATTTCAAAATGACAGTTGTTAATGAGGAATAAATTTTCTTCCACAGCATTCAGAATCAGCTTTATGATTACAAATAACATGAATTACCCTGTGTTTGATGACATCTTTAAGTGTTGGTAATTGAATTGCACATTTAATGAATACGAGTAGAGAATTAACACAACCCTATATCCAGAAGTCAAGGTTGACCCCAGCCAACTGGTTTTTGAATGATTTAGAAACAACTTATGCATGTTTTATTATATACTTCTCAGAAACATCTGAGGTAGGAGATGAAGGAAAATATTTTATCACAGTTTGTGCTTAGACACAGAAAAAAAAGTCTGACTATGATTTGTCCTAGAACCGTATCATTGGAGCTGGTAATTTTTAAGATTCAATTTAAGGAGAAAAACAAAAAAACAAAAACCTCCCCAAGGGCTTTCCCCCCCTCTCATTGTAATTGTATTACACAATGCCTAAAAAAAAGCAAGGGAAAAAAATGAATGAATATATCAAAGAATCAATTGATCTGTAGAAAGACAATAAGCAGGTAATAATGAACAAAGAAGGAAAAAATAAATAAGAATTTGTTGTTTTTTATATTTATATGCTACTGTATAAAAGCTTAAGAACACTTCAGTTGACTTTTTTAAATGTGTGAGTTCACGCCTCACTTTGGATTAATCAAATCAGAATCGTGCTGTAGGATCCAGGTCTCAGACTTCCCAGATTCTCAGATATGGACCATGTCTATATCCATTGACCAAAAAGGTCTCAACCTCCTTTAATAGTAATTTTTATGGTTAAAAGGGACACCTGTACTTGGATGTTTACTGCAGCACAATTTATAATTGCAAGGTCATGGAAGCAGCCTAGATGCCCCAAAACAGATGACTGGATGAAAAAAAAATGTGGTATATATACACAATGGAATATTACTCATCAATTAAAAATGACAAATTTGACGAATATATAACAACATGGATGTACTTAGAAGAAATCATATTAGCAGAAACAAGTCATAAAGAAAAAGACAGAAACCAAATGGTTTCACTAATATATGGGATATAGTGAAAAAATAAACAAAAGACTTGAGGAAAAGTCAAAACAAGCTAAGCACCAAACTGAAGTGCACAACTTTGAGCAGGAGGGAAAAGGGTGGAAAGGGAGGGGAGGGGGGGTAAACCCCTGGAATTACAATATTGTGAAATTTATATATAAATAAATTTTTAAAAAACTGTAAATCAAACTTAATTTTTCCAAATCTTTTGTAGTTTTACAAAGCCTGGCCATTGGTCTGGTCTGTATGAGACAAGAATGTCCAAACATTACTCTGTCACTAAAACACAGGACTTCATGAACGCTATAAAGATATGAATCAGACCCAAAGTCAGTAAATTAGAGGATCTTTGGGTGGAAAATTCCTCCTGGACAATACAGAAAGTGACAGTTCTATAAAGGGAATCTTGAATCTCCTATTAAGATGCTTGGGGCCACAAAGACTTGCCTTGCCAAACCATTTGTTTGCTCTCTCACAGACCCACACTAGAAGTAATTTTCCAGACCATGAGAATGGGGTGCTCTCTGTTTGTAGGAGCAGCAAGTGTGGATGACACACACCTGTTTTAATTGCTTCATGAAGCATTGTGAAGGTTTTGCCCGAATCTAGAAATAACATAGAGGCTTCCGTCTCAGCTCTGGATATTAACAGACAGGCCAGGTGGAATCCTGTCGACAATGTGATTGAGAATATTTTTCATTTGAAAGTAGAAACCACTGGTACATCATCTGTAGGATAATCTTGGAGGACATTTTTCTTCATTCTATCCAACAGACCATGCAGAAACACCTGTTTCATATCATGGAGTCATTTGCAAATGCTATCTAAGAAATAAGTGTTGAAACAATATCATTAAGGCACTTTTTAAAATTCACACACTTGGGTATTGAAAAAAATAAGACACAGAATGTGCATTGACATTTTCACATAGTGCTAGGGCTTAAGATAATTAAACATTCCTGTTTCCACTTGTATAGTAGGCTACCCCAGTTTTCCTGAGACAATGGGAATTCCTAGGATGAGAGAATTTCAGTGCTAAACAAGGAAGGGCCAGGGCAAATCAAGACAAGCTGTGATTTATTAAAGTCACATGATCTCAGGTCTAGAGAGACTGACTCCTCAGTTGTCTCACTTATTTGGGAGTTTCCACCTAGACATTTAATGTATATTTACTTAAGCAAGACATGGCACTGTCAGATATAATGACCCATTATTGGTAATGATCTTGGAACCAATGGCCATCCAGAAAGGTATATAATTCCATCACTAGAGGGTAGCATGTTTCCCTAGAGGGTCCAGGACCTTTTGGACACAGAGACTACTCTCGAAGAGTCACGAATAATATTAAGATTTCTAGTCTTGGCTACCAACTCCTAAAGTTGGGTATAACATTATCTCTCAATTACCTCAAAGTACAGCAAAGAAAAAATAGGCTCAATTAGCTACTATTTTCAAAGTATATATACTTGTATATATGTGTGTGTGTATATATATATATATACATTAAATTATATTCTTTTACATGTACTATATTACACACATTTATATACCTATACATATGGTATCCTATTTTTGGCTCTGGTTTGGGGGAAACCAAATACATAACATTTGAATCTAGCAATTGAGACAGTCTATTAGATCACTTAGGGAAGACTCAGGCCAGTGTTTTCCAGCAGTGCTGTGCAAAGCCTTAGCCTGCTGTTCTTCAAACCTTAACGTGCATTGGGATCACCTGGGGATCTTGTTAAACTACAGACTATGATGCTAGCAATCAGAAGTCAGAACCAAGAGTCTGTATCTCTAACAAGTTCCAGGGTGAGCCTGGGGTTCCGGAGACCATACTCTGAGTGGTGATCCCCAGAACTTCTCAGGGGTGCCCTGTGAGACTTCTCAGAAGACCTGAAAAGAGTTCTAGCTCTTCTTCCTTTCCCATCCTCTCAAATGGGACAGCTATCTTTATTTACACAGTATTAGCACATAGAATTTGCTGGTAAATGCATTTTACTGCTTATATGCCCAAAGCTACAGAATTTTTAAAAAGACACCCCAGTATGAAAACAAGTCATTCTGCAAAAGTATGACAAGCCCTGCTGCTGTACACTGATATTCCTGTCCACTGGCCTCGGAACACTGCTCTAGAGAATCTAGTGTCTTGTCACCTGCTTTTGAACACCACAGCATGAACCTTATGGCTGAAATGCCAAATCTAGAGTTTAATTTAAAAAAAGGGAAAAGCAAATCTCTCTCCAGCACAGAGAACTACAGAACAAAAGCCCCTATAAAGGATGGCCCATAGACCCCAACTGAATGATGATTTTCATTTGCAGAAACTTCTACTTGACCCACGTAAACAGAAACAAAAATAAATGTTCAGTAGCCTGGCACCTAGGGCCAATTTCGGAAGAGAGAAACGGGCCAACCTAAGCTGTAGGTAGGTAGAACCCAACTTAATGAGGGAATGTTTCAAATCCAACAGAATACAACTGTTCCCAGGAAAGGGACTTTCTGCACAGGGCGCCTGTGAGAAACCTTGTGTGCAAGAGTAAGACATCTTTTATATAATCAAAAATCTTATTAAACTTGGGCAAAGGACCTCTGTGGCTTCAAAAACACCCGAGCATCTCTCACTAGAGCAATATTCTCTAAGGTTTTATTTGATTTAATTATTCATAATGGAATTTCATGCTTTTTTTGCTGTTTTTTTTTTTCTTTTAGGGCAACACTAATATTTTTAAAGGGCACGGCAAGGTAGACTCTAAGACCAGTAGTTCAGAATTCCAGAACTCAATTTTCGACTCCTAGTTAAAAGCTGCCTGCATCTTTGCCTCCCAGACATGACGCGGAGGCAGTTCAGATGGAAATAAAGTGGTTAATGAAGAAAGATATGTATAGACAGGCAGGAACTGAGAGAATTATGAAAATTAATTTTACATGAGATCTGGAAATGAAACTTCCTCACATAATTCTAGATCAGTGTCTGCTTGGGGAGGCAAATGAACTTGGCCACACATAATGCGATGAGAACTGAGGTTTGAGAGGAGGGCTGATCCCCAGTAGAAGGCAGCTTCTCCAAGCCTTATGGAAACTAGGGACAGGTGCTCTGACCTACTTTATCATCCAAATGAGTTCTTATGGCTACAAAGGCTGAACTTGGGTCAATGCTTACTGCAGAGATAATGTGTTGAAGGTCACTGATGAGTTGTCTGTGTCTGTGCCTGTGAAAAAGATGCAAATGAAATTAGTTGTTGATACTTTAAAATAAGGCTATTTGACACAAAGGTATACTTTAAGCAATAGCAATGCACTAAGGATCTGAGAGCAAATGGTTTCATACTCAGGGCATCAGAGTTAGAACTGAGTGCCACTCCCTCTGTTATATCCATACAGCATTTCACCACATTTTTTAATTGTTTGCTTCACTCCCTGGGCTTGCCTGCCTCACCCCCTAAGAGGTGAAGTTGCAATCCCTGAATTAGAATCTCTCCTTAGAAACCTAGGCTAGGATCAAAAACAGAGAGGGTTGTTTTCAAGGGAATTGATTTTCTCCTCAATAAGTACCTTATGCTGGAGTAGACAGAACACAGTAACCTCTGATGAAATTCCATCAAAATAAAAAAGGCATCATCTTTAGAAGGAACTTAATTTATCAAATAGATATTTATTGGTAAACTTTGAGGAAATTGATGCTGTGGGAGGATTTTCTGATTTAGTGATTGTTGGTTTTACTTGGTTTGTGTTTTACTGACATAATCAAAGGATTCTTAGACATGGCTTGCTTGAGAAACATTCTACTGATTCTCACATTCTCACATCCTCCAGTGACTGGAAGATGCCCATGCAGAGGGTTCCTTGAGGTTTACCAAGGCAACTGGGACACAATCTCAAAGATACCTCTAGGACATGATATAGGACATGCTTCAGATGTTCTACCTAAGGGTCCAGGACCACATTGTCATTTGTGAGAGCTGCTCCCAGGATATCTGCTTCCCAGCCTGCTGTGTGTGTGGTCTGGGCACTCCCCAGTGACCAGAGAATGCCCTCAAGTAGAGTATGGTGAATGTTTATCTTAAGAAGCCACCAACATGCATGGGAGCAATGGGTGCTAAGGGGATCTGAGTAGGGCACCGCACCCACAGAGTTCACTATTACTGCCACTGACTTTAGCGTTCATAGTCCTATTAGGAAGAGAATCGTGACCTTTACTGAGGACATATCTCTACTCAGATCACCATATTAGGCATTTGCCATTTGATCTTCACAAGTCTATATGTTAGGTAATATTATTATTACCTCCATGATATAGATAAGGAAAATGAGGCACAGAGGTGGTAAATAACTTGACCATGTTGGCCCAGATGAGAAAGTGATATTAGTAATCATCAGACAGCCTGTCTCCATAGTCCACATCTGTACGAACTTTTATCCAGTGCCTCTCTGCATGAGTCATAAACAATTAAAAAGAAGAATATAAGACACATGAAGGGATATCCTTCCATCCCAATGTGCTCTCAGGAGATACTTTCTTCCTGAGGCAGATGCATTTTATGGAGAACAAACACTTAATCCATAAGAATATGGGTCTAATGAAAGTGCCACCCTCAGGAGCTAGAGTCTGGGGATGGCTCTGAAGACAGTATCACTAGAACTCTGAATCACTACACTCAATTCTAGTTTTCCAGTGCTGACCACAAATAATCAGACAGTCAGAAAACATCTGTCAAGAAGGATGTTCATCCTCTACTCTGCAAGGTGAGACAGTTCAAACAACAATATGTTGTAGTTTTATTCCTGTGGGGGAATGTAGAGCTGTAAGGGGTAGGGATGTTCTAGAGACACTCCTCCTCATAGAAAATCACTGGTTTCCACAGCCTACTAGAGACTTACCAGTGATTGTACTTAGGCAGCTACCATAAAGTTACTTCTAATACATGCTGCTTGTGGCAGGTAGAGTTGGTATGCTTTAACTCCAATGCTTAGCTTTCTTCTTTGCAAGTCAAAAATTTATCCCTGAGACATTTCTGTATTTATGGACTTGAGGAAAATGGGCATAAAACATCATTAAGTGAAAAGCAAGTTAAAAGCAACACTTCTGGTATGACACCAATTTTGAAATTATGCATATGTAGACACAAAGGGTATCAGGCATATAAATCAAAATAGTAGCAATTTATCACTACCTGCTGAGATTCTGGGCAATTTTTGAACTATTTTCTCGGCGTTCCTAATTTCTCCATCAAATATCTGCTTTCTCTCCCTTACCCCTTCCCCATATATGTTGTGAGTGTGTGTGTGTGTGTGTGTGTGAGTGTGAGTGTGAGTGTGTCCCTTTGAAAAGGTTTCAGACTTTGGTAAAATATGGCTGTTCCATAAGAAATTGAGAAATGTTCTCCCCACTTTAGTAACCAGCATGGCAATAGTGTAAGAGTTCGTGGTAAAGAGAACCTGAGTGCCTGACTTGGTTCTGCCATTTGTTAGATTTACATCTTGACCCACTGATCCTGCCTCTTATCTATAAAATGAAGATAATGGGCTCTCCCACTGATTATTTATGATACACTGCCCTGGCTCAAGGATTATTGTCAAATTCCTGAAATATCTGCATTCAGTTTAGTAGGATGACAATACAACATGTTCTGCAAATTAAGAGGCATAGAAAGTATCAGTGGTATCCAGATACTACCAGGCCTATTTAGAACAGGGCAAAATGTTAACACCGAAGGAAACTGTGGACCACTTGAGGGAGGCACCACAGACCCTTCTGGTGCCATTTTCCAGTCAGCCCCTGAACTGCTGACTTGGGTTGGACATCCATCCATGTAAGGAGAAGTTTCCAGGGGGTGGATCTTAGTGGCATATTCATTTCTAAAGAATTATGAAATAATGGATTAGTATCTGTTGTTGTAATTATGTGGTAAACTAACTGCTATTTTTCCTGATGAAGCTGACTCTCTGAGGCCTCAGATGAAAAAAATGCTTCTGCCTCTCCCTGAATGATGTGAGTAGGGGGAAGGCCTTTGTCTTGTTTGTTGCTTTTTGCTTTCTTTCCTTTTTTTTTTCTTTTTTGCAATGAGAGTTGCTGCTACTGCTGCTGCTATTTGTTTTTGTAATTGTTCTTTGAAGGCCTTGGGCGAGAAAGCTGTTCTAATTGTACAAATCACAATGCAGCTGAATCACAGGAACAGTCCCAAGTAATCTGTGCAACCATTTAACTGAACTTTCATGTTAGCTGGGGGCGCTTCCCTAACTCCCGAGAGGGCTGCTTCTAAGGACGGACATAAAGCAGCCATCAAATGAGATGTGGGAACAGTTGTGTCATAAGTGTCAGAGATTTGATTCCAAGCAGTCAGAAGTCAAGCTGCCCTCAGCCATGGCCTGATAGACAGTGTGCTAATACAGATTCCCAAACCATGCCCTGTTTTGTTAAAACAGAAACCCAGATGAGCCTGGCATAATAAAAATGGATGTCTTGTCGACTAAGTCAGTGCTGGTTTCCAATTATTCACTGCCACCCTAGCTGCATAAGCTAGAACTTGCTAAAAGGTACTTACAATACCAGTTAAAGCTCATAGAGGAAATCAGTTTTCCAAGTGCCCATCCACTTAAGGACAAGAGATGACTCAAGAGATGGCTGTTACTCGTGTAGCTTATCACCCCAAAATAAGATAAGATTGATCAGAGTAGGGAAATTTTGAAGAACAGTTTCCTAGTAGGGGAGTCTCTAGGAAGGGGAGAGAAGAGATTCTTTGCACTCCTTCAATCATCCGAAGAACTAAGCTGAACCCTCAGTAAGTTAGAAGCACAGTCCAAGGCACTGTGGATAGAGTGGCCAGGAGAAATTCCCTCCTTTCAAGGAGAGACAGGAGTGCTCTCTGAGATGTACTTAGGGAGTTCTGGTTGTCACTTGAGAAGGTGACTGTACACTCATCTGTAGTCTAGTCTATCTAACTCAAAGAAGGCAGGACAACTTCTTGAAAGCAATCAGTAAGAATAGAATGTTTGAGTTTTTCCATAGACAAGTGAATGCTGTGGAAGGTACACAGGAATGAGCTGTCTCAAAAGGTCTGTCCTTGAGCAGTAGCACCCTGAACCCAGGGCAAAAGGGATTCCTAGCCTGGCTCCTATACCTTAGCAGACTTTACTCTGCTTCTATGCTTCTCTCTTTGAGAGAAATAATGCATGAGGCCAAAAAGATGTGGCCCACTTAGGGACATGCCTACCTGGAAACCATGCCCTCCTCAGACTTGGGCTACCAGGACTCCAGAAGTCCCTTTCCTAAAGGTCTCATGTCAAGACAGCTTGCAGGGATAGCCCCATCTCTGTGTGCACATGAGTAGAAGCAAGGAGTGTTAAAGGGCTAGCCTTTTGCTGGTGGATATGGGGCCAAGGGCAGGTGAACACACAAGACCTTTTGGGATGGTCAAGTTAGAGAGAAGAAACATCAATAATGTATGGGAGGCTTAGACTTGGAACCAACTTCTAGCATGGACTTCCAAGAGTGTGGGATTCTGGATGTAAGTCTGCCTCACCCTCTAGATAATTATGAAGGTGTGGTTGCCAGGGCATAAGAATAGAACATATTTTATCTAGTAATTTTTAACTTATTTTTTTAAATGTACTTAATGTACCTAAAAGTGGTGGTTTTCTGTTTGCACTTCTGCTTGGGCGTTACAAATTTTCAGAGACTCTATCCATAAGGGCTGCCTGCCATATGAGTGAACCTCCATGGAAATAAGCTGAAGAGAGTCATACATAGACAGTGGGACAATGCATCTCCAACATCAAGGAGCACGGGTCAGAAGCTCCTGGATTCAAGGGGAGGATTGGGGAAAGATTGGAGGAAGTCTGAAGAGGTGAATTTGAGGAAAACAAAGAAACTAAGGAAAATCAGAGAGGAGACCATAGAGTCCTCTGAATCTTTCAGGATGTAATTAGAATTCAGACATCTGCCTCTAACAGCCAATAGAGGAACCCAGGTACAGTCATCCTTCTCTCATTCCTCCCCTACCTTGGCCCTAGAGAAAGCAGGAGCCCAAGGTCTGAAAGAACAAATCACACAGCTTTCATTCTCTGTTATACTTTCCAGAGACTAGGTTTGGACAAAGAGGAGAAGCTTTATTTGAATAAAAGATTAAAATTTATTTAATTGGACCTTGAAAAATATCTTAAAATGACCTTTTAAAACATCTGGAAAAAACTTGGGAAGCTGTTAGATAGCTTAGCTATTTCAGGAAGTAAGAAAGCAAGGTATGCCCAAGGGGGGTTAGACAGCCTTGGAGGGAAGGGTGCAAGTGACAGCATTATTTATTGACTGCCTATTCAGATTATTCAGTGGCTACTGACTTTTCTAGTCATCAACTTCTTCACCACATGCAAAATGAGGGCCCTGTGAATATGTCAAGAATAGAAGTACACAAATAAAAGTTTCCAGCATGTTACATACTTTTGTGTGGTAGCTATTTGCTGTTGTTGACATTAATGGTATTATTTATTATTAAAATGGTGTGCTAATGTCACAGAGTTTCACGTTAGCTCCCTCATTTTTTTCTTGAGTGGCACTGAAACTGTGGCAAGAAGTTTCTAGAAGCCTTCTTTAGATTCTATGGATAGTTATAAATAGTGATTGTCTCTTGACATCGGGGTCTCATCACAGAGAGCAAAGAGCAGTGGGTAATACTGATGGAAAACCTGCTAAGTGTCAAGCATAATACTGGCAACTTTACATATATTTTCAGCATTTAATATTCATGAGATCTGCAGCTGGGGACAGCCTCCTGTTACCCCCAAACAATTCCCTGAGAAGTGGGGGAAAAAAATAATAATGTGCCTGAAACCTTCAGACTGAGGTCTTGACAGTTAGAAGTTACTACTCTGTAGCAGTTGCCTGGGAAGACACTCTGCTTTCAGCAGCCAAGATGGGTAAGAGTTCTTCAGAGAGCACTTGCAGTGACAGGAAGGAAAGATGATGCACAGTGGATGTGCCTGCAGCAATGCTTTCTTCAGGCATTGCTGACTCCAGGAATTGGGCCCACTTTAAAGCTCTGAGAATTAAGGATTCTTGCCTGGGAAGTAAAAGGAATATTCACTCCTCCATCAATCTGCTGTTTTGGTCAAACTTGCAAATGAAGTTGGTACTTCATGAAAGAGTCAATAATGCATTTTAGAGAAAGAACCCGAACCAGAGAATTAGAACTCAAATAAAGACAATGAACAGGACTGGCCAGAGGTTTAATAAGCCTGCAAAGCACCCTTACCTGAGATGCTCATGTCAGGGGTATCATCTGGGGAATAGATGTTTTGCTGTTGTAGATGGTCAAGATGGGACAGCTCAGGATTTATACCCAACTCCTCAAGACTCACAGAGGAGGATCTGAAGGAGCAGGTTTTTTTTACCTGAGGGTTGTGGGCAAGTAGACACTGGTCTACTTGTCACCCAGGAGGACTGAAACATGTGAGCCAAGCTGGGGTGTCCCTACTGTGTCATGTTCCATCATGATGGCTAAAGAAGGAGAGTTAAATAAAATGGCTGGCAGACCCTTCACAGAAATATATATATATATATATAAATATATATATATATATATATATATATATATATATATATATATATATATATGCCTGGAAAACAAATAGGGGAAGGTTTCAACCACACCAGTAATCAAGAAAAGTAACAATTTCTTCCCAACAAACATTTCATAAGACCCTACCATGTGCCAGATGTCCTAAGAATTCAAAGATGAAAGACAGATCTAGTCCCCATGAAGTTCACACTCTGAATAACAGAAAGAAAAATCACCATACTGTAGTAACGCAGTGCCACAGGCCCAAGGAGGGCAGTTTTGAGGGGCTAGGCAATCTGGTCAGACACCCCACCCAGATTTGAGAACTCTAAAGGTGCTTCATTTGCCAAAGGGTGACATTTAATTGGTGGCTTGCAGAACAATGAGGGTGAGATTGCAAAGAGAGGAAGGAAAGGTCAAAGAGAGGGAGAGGATGCCAGAAAGGCACTCTGGACAGGGAGCATGCAGACCATGATTGATCTTTGACCACCAATCACGCCCAAGGTGGTGTTACTTTTTTTCTGGGAATGGGTAAGGACCAGTGAAAGGCCCGCGTTTGGAACACCAAGATTTGCATCGCACAGGAGAAAGGTGACTCTTATGCAGGGTGGAGAGAAGCTGCAGGATGCATGAGGTAGCAACAGGTAATGGGAATAAGGCAGAATCATTTGGAATCTAGGAAGAAATCTGATTTGAAGAGCATTCTACCCTGAAGCCCATACATACCTTAAAACAAAAAAAAATACGTGCAAGTGGTTTAAGTGAGCCCTGTTGTATTACAGGGGAGAACAACAGGAAGGGAATAGAGCCAAGGAATAGCATAATTAAATTATTTTATGCATACTTGACACCTCAGAAGACACCTCAGAAATGTGGTTATTAATCTACCAACTTTTGTCTCCAGATCACACCTGGCTTTTCCCAGGTCACAGTTAAAACTCCAGTGGTAAAATGCTGGATGAAGGAAGCCACCACAAAAACTTTAGGGGACCTGCAGTAGGTTTCAAGAGTATATGGATAGAGTACTGAGTTCCTCCTATGCACCAAGTTTCCATAACTAGATCTCCCTTTATCTCTATATTTCTATAGTGATTTACATATGCCCATTGGTGTAAGCAGATTATGTGTTAGAGTCAGGAAGATGACATTCTCCCTGGGAAGTAAACTTCCCTGTATCTCTGTGCTCGCTCTGCCCACATCTGGGCTGGGTTAACAGCCCCTCATTTCCAAAGGTGTCAAATATGTCATGATAATTATCATTATGATTATTTATTGGGCACTGACAGGGTTCACATAGAAAAGG
The DNA here is from genome assembly GCA_004024945.1 of Uropsilus gracilis. NCBI lineage: Eukaryota > Metazoa > Chordata > Mammalia > Eulipotyphla > Talpidae > Uropsilus > Uropsilus gracilis. The sequence continues at coordinate 63,204 of PVHY01007436.1, forward strand.
CTTTGTAAAATAATTAACGTTGTAAAATGCAATTACTAGAATTTATTCCTTGAAACAGATCCAAAAGCATGGGAAATTATCAATAATAAGAGGAATGTGCCATAGCCAACCAGCAGGAGGTTACATGAGGGCAAAATGTATCTTTCTTGGTTTACCAGACTGAGCAATAAGCAGTAGAAACAATGGCTCAAAATCAGATATCATCTCCTCATTTTAAAGCATTTGGTAATTAGTACATGTTTGAAATAATTGAGAGATTGATTCTGAAGCAAGGAGACCAGAATTTTGGTCCCAGTTCTGTTCTTTACTAGCAGTGTGACTTTGAGGAGGTCTTTCTACCTTCCCCTCAGTCTCAGATTATGCAACTGCAAACTGTCTGCCTGTATAACATTGTAGGTTCTCTTGTTGGTCAAATGAGTGAATGGGGGCCTTCCTTTTGCACTTTATAATAACTTTAAAATTATTCAACAGTCAAACTAATTTCACTCTGACTCCTTAGTATTATTACTTTATAGATTATAGAAAAGCAAATTAAGCTTTATTGCAGAGATTGCTGAATTTGAACTGTGATCTGGACCCTGGTCTCGGCTCCATTAAAGTACCCCCTATAGTATATATTTCTCAGCACAGAGTAGGATAAACTGGTGAGACCATCTAGGAATGGGAACGACTGAGAAGAAGACAGCAAGCACATTCTTATTCTTGGAAGTTTGTGCAAGTTTTACCAAACTAGGGCAGATAACTAGCAAATGTAGGGAATGTTCTCAGGGGCAGTGAGATCCCTGAAATCCAAGGACAAATTCTAGCCTCAGACCTTACCAGCTGTTGGTTATCCATCAATCACTAAACCTTTCTCAGTTTTGGAGTGTTGTGTCTAAACTGCGAACATGAGAACATGAATACCTCACCTTCTAATAGGGTGTGCTCACCGCCCCCCCATTGTCTCCTGTTTAAGATTGCAGATTTCAAGGACAGGTATGCTAAAATGTGAGAATGACCTTAGTTGGAATTTCCCTTCAGGGAGAGGCAGGGGGAGAAAGAAGTGAAATGGTCAAGGTGAAACAGGTTTCCTGGAAGGTGGGAAATCAGGATATATAAAGGGTGTGCAAACAAAGAGGGATTAGAATTCTGATTCTGATTCAGAGAGCCAATATGGAGATCAGATAGAGAGAGAGATTCAATGGAGGAGAGATGGGAATCGGCCATCTTGTAAAGATGTGAGCCATGTGAGCTTGGTCATGTGACCACCACGGGCCTGCAACCCTTGGCTGACCCAGGCTGACAGCAGATATGCTAAATGCAGTTAAGAAGTTTGCAGATTTGAACTCCGCATTGGAGTTTGTTTTGAGGAGTTTGACTTGTGTCTGAAGAGGCTGTGCAAAAGTTAGGCCTGAAAAGAAAGTGAAGTTTGCTGGTCTAACACCATGGAGTTCCTGCTACCTGGAAGACAAGGAGAACACACCATGAAAGACAAGGAGGAGCAAGCCAAAGGAGCAGCCAAAGGAACATGTCTTCAAGCATCTGGAGATGAACTCTGACTGGACATTGGTGAGAAGATCAGGACTGAGAGACTGAGGATTTCTGGGCAATCTGGGAAAGGACTTTGGGCAATGCTGAGAAAGATTTTGGACAATGTTAAAGTAATCAGTTTTCCTTACATGTTTCTTGTGTAGTTATTAGGACAAATAGAAATCACTTTGTTAGAAATAAATTAGTCTGCACTGATAGTCATATATATATATATATATATATATATATATATATATATATATTTAAATTTATTTATATATAAATTTCACAACATTGTAATCTCAAGGATTTGCCCCCCCCCCACCCTCTCCTGTCTTTCTCCCCTTTCCCTCCTGCTCATAGTTGTGTGCTTCATTTTGGTGCTTAGCTTGTTTTGACATTCCTCATGGTTTTTGTTTATTTTCTTTTTCACTATCCCGTATATTAGTGAAACCATTTGGTTTCTGCCTTTTTCTTTTATGGCTTGTTTTTGCTAATATGATTTCTTCTAAATACATCCATGTTGTTATAAAATCATCGAATTTGTCATTTTAATTGATGAGTAATATTCCATCGTGTATATATACCACATTATTTTCATCCAGTCATCCGTTTTGGGGCATCTAGGTTGTTTCCATGACCTTGCAATTATAAATTGTGCTGTGGTAAACATCCGGGCACAGGTGTCCTTTTGTACCCACATTGAGATCTCTTTTGGGTAGATTCCCAAAAGAGCAATTGCTGGGTCAAATGGTAGTTCCATTTTCATTAGCTTGAGGGTCCTCCACACCCCTTTCCATAGTGGTTGAACTAGTTTACATTCCCACCAGCAGTGTAGTAGTGTTCCTTTCTCTCCACATCCTCGCCAGCAATTCTTACTGCCTGTTCTTTGGATGGGGGCCATTCTTGCTGGTGTAAGGTGGTATCTCATTGTGGTTTTGATTTGCATTTCCCTTATTACTAGCGATGTTGAGCAATTGTTCTTGTGCCTGTTGGTCATTTGTATTTCCTCTTTGGAGAAGTGTCTTTTTAGTTCTTCTCCCCATTGTTTGATTGGGCTTTTTGTTTTGCTTTTGTTTAGTTGTGTGTGTTCCTTGTGGATCTTCGTTATTAAACCCTTATCATAACTCATGTGGAGGGCAAAGATTTTTTTCCCATTCGGTTAAGCATCTTTTAGTTTTTTCTGTTGTCTCTTTTGCTGTACAGAAGCTTTTTAGTTTAATGTAGTCCCATCTGTTTATGTTTTCCTTCATTTTTTTGCCATCTGTGGATGTTTCCAGAGATGGATTTCTGATCTGTAGTTCATGGAGAGTTTTGCCCAAGTTTTCCTCTATGTATGCTATGGTTTCAGGTCTGATCTCTAAGTCTCTTCTCCATTTTGAGTTGATTTTTGTACATGGATTAAGGGAGATTTCTTGGTCCATTTTTTTGCATGTCTTAGTCCAATTTTCCCAGCACCATTTATTGAAGAGGCTATCTTTGTTCCAAGGTAGCTTTTTCAAACCTTTGTTGAAAATTAGTTGACTATATATGTGTGGTTTTATTTCAGGATTCTCAATTCTGTTCCATTGGTCTGACTGTCTGTTTTTGTACCAATACCAGGCTGTTTTAATTATTATGGCTTTGTAGTACAGTTTGAAGTTTGGAATTGTAATACCTCCATTTTCTTTTTTTCTGGTCAGGAGGCTTTTTGATATATGGGGTCTTTTGTTATTCCATACGAATTTCAGTAATTTTTGTTCTATCTCTTTAAAAAAAATGTCATTGGGAATTTTATTGGGATTGCATTGAATCTGTAGATTGCATTTGGTAGGATGGTCATTTTGATAATATTAATTCTTCCAATCCATGAACAGGGAATGTCTTTCCATTTCCTTATGTCTTCCTCTATCTCTTTTAGGAGCATTTTAAAATTTTCTTTGTATAGTTCTTTAACATTTTTTGTTAGGTTTATTCCCAAGTATTTAATTTTTTTTGGTGCGATGGTTTTCTGATTTCTTCTTCCTCTGCTTGACTTTAGGAAAGCCACTGACTTCTGTGTGTTGATTTTGTATCCAGCTACCTTACTGAACTGGTTTATTATTTCAAGTAATCTTTCTGTGGATTTTTTGGGGGTTTTCTATATAGAGAATCATGTCATCAGCATTTACTGATAGCTTCAGTTCCCCTTTGCCTATTTGTATCCCTTTTATGTTTTTCTCTTACCTTATCGCCCTAGCTAGAACTTCCAGTACAATGTTAAAGAGTAGTGGGGAGAGTGGGCATCCTTGCCTAGTTCCAGATCTCAACTGGAATGATTTTAGTTTTTCCCCATTTAGGATGATATTTGCCAAAGGTTTGTCATAGATGGCTTTTATTATGTTGAGGTAAGTTCCTTTAATCCCTAATTTTTCAAGGGCTTTTGTCATGAATGTATGTTGGACTTTGTCAAATGCTTTCTCTGCATCTATTGATATGATCATGTGGTTTTTGTTTTTCTCTTTGTTGATGTGGTGGATTATGTTAATTGATTTCTGGATGTTGAACCATCCTTGTGCCCCTGGGATAAATCCCACTTGATCGGGTGAATGGTGCTTTTAATGCATCGTTGGATTCAGTTTGCCAGAATTTTGTTTAAAATTTTTGCATCTGTGTTCATTAAGGAAATTGGTCTATAGTTTTCTTTCTTGGTGCTGTCCTTATTTGGTTTTGGTATGAGTGTGATGTTTGCTTCATAGAATGTGTTTGGCAGTCTT